>CM068367.1:1384452689-1384510189 GCA_034769895.1 Magicicada septendecula | reverse complement strand
GTCCTTTTAAGAAGATCTTATATTGTTACGCTTACATTGTCAAAACGTATTATTGGAATTTTGTTAACAAAATGTATTTCTAATAACACATTTATATTTTATGATTTACTAAAAAAAATACGTACATAAATGTACAAGTGACGTTTAAAGCTGAAAGCGATTGTTGTACTGAAATTCAATTGTTGATGGTAATTGTTAATTAGTATCATTGTTTACTATCCTCTGCGGAGCACAGATAATATTTCAATTGTTATGCAATACATATTAGCTAGTAAAGATAATATAAAAAAGAACATTAAAATTTACACCTCTAATAGCAGTTCGACCATATATCAATACAATACACAATTGAAAAGCAAATAAATTATGTTTGTTATAAACTTATGACGTTTTCAGTAAAACGGTTTACTGGTTATATATAATGTAAAAATTTGCCTCTTAAAAATTATATTCACCAGCCTGACGTGGGTATATGAATTAATAAATTTACATTGTCATGCAGCATTTTTTCGTATTTATAATTTACAATTTTTCCATAATTTCTAGATAATGACAGTATTTTATAATTAATTAACACGTGTCACAACACTATATAAAATTAATGTTTTAATGTATTGTCGCGAGTCTGGGAACTGCGACGAATGATAATTCCTTTTAAATAAATTAAAGTTTTTGTATACATCTATATCGCATAGAACGTAGAACCGTCACCTTGATGTAACTTTTATCCCAACAAGTATATAACAAACTGATACGGAGCTGTAATTAATAATTAAAAGAACTGTAAAAATTTGTCAAACATAATTTATAAAGTTATAAATGTATTTATTCAAACGTTTTCATATTAATAATAAATTCACCAAATACTATTCAGATAATTTTCTTTTCTGAATTGAGAGTACAAAGAAATATAATCAGAATAATTTATAAGACTCGAATAAATAATTAAACGTTCTTCTTCTAAGTAAAGTGCCTCGTTTATTATATTGCCTCTGAGGTAATGTGTAGTGAAAACGATTGTACCTTCCTCCATTGTATCAGACCCGTGTGCCTTGCATTGGGTGAAAAGAGAGTAGAAAAAACTTTTGAGTGTTACTCTTTGTCGTCACCATAGAATATAAATATTACGAGAATTCTTTACGATTTCCGTTATGTTAAAGTATCGAATAATGTTTAAAAACATATTTTTAATAACTGCAGTTGGAGGTTTCGGTATACCTGTATCGCCGGACGTTGCGTTTATGTCAGACAGAGTGTTGAAAACGTTTGCGTGGTTAACAGTGATCAGTCACTGCCCAAACATTTTATTGATATCATATTTGATTATATTTCAGTGGGAAACGCTCAGAAACCCTACTGTCTCGGTACTCGTATTGCTTATATTTGTATACACTTTTGTTGTGACGATATATTTTTATTTTACAAGACATGAATTTGACCAGCTTCTAAAGAGACTCGACACCGCGACTCTTATGCTTTATGACAATCCTCTTTGTAGGAAAAGGGAATTTTCAGAAACACTGGAAAAGCTGAAGACTAAAGCGAATAAATTTAGTCTTTATTATGTTATCTTTGGAGTTTCTATGAGCGTAATTAGCATCGTTTCAAGATACATAGGTTACTGGTTTAGATTCAGCGATGAAATCGAACTGGCGTATCAATTTCCTTTTCAAATCACCTCTTCTCCGCTTTACGATTTAGTTCTCTTTTACCAAGCTGTCACCGGAGCCGTGTGTTATGTAAAAAGAGCGGCCACGGACTTTTTCTTTGCGGTGCTTTTTATCTATTTACACTTGTGTCACAAACATATTTGCAACATTTTCAAAGATATTCTTGGTAAACACGAAATAGCACTCGGCAACGTTAAAAGACTTCAACGGTGGATACGACTTCATCAGCAGTATCAAAGGTACAGTATGCTTGCACATTCCGCAGTCAGTAAAGTCAAAGAATCCACGGGGTAACTACAGTTTTGTGGGTAAGTTTAATTGTTTCAGCCAATAATGTAATTCAGGTGTGTGTCCGCCGTCCGCGTTCTGCCATTGAAGTTTCTTCAGTGACAGGACGTGACGGACATGCTTCAGGTAAACACCCTCCCCGCTCGCTTCTTAGATAGGTCAGTATCCATCTACCATCATCATCGTCATCTTCACAATACGGCATAGGCAAGATGCTACCTTTTCTGCCTTCACAGATCCTCCAGCCATGTCTTCCTGTGTCTACCCATACACCCAGTGTCCTATAGGTTTGTATTTCCAGACATGTTTGACCAGTCTAAACTCTAACATTCTTTCTAAGTGTTCTTTTCACTATGTTTTGTAATCTTGTAATTTTTCATTCAAGTTAAAAACTTGAAACTCTTCTCTTATGGCTTCATTCTTTATACAATCAAGTTTAAAACACCTTTTAACTCCTCTTAAGAACGCCATTCCCAAGGCCTGTATTTTACTGTCTTGTTTCTTGGTTGTTGTCCATAATTCACACCCACAGGACAGTATAGGGACTGCCATTACTTTTAAGAACTTTAATAATATATCTTGAGATACCTTGTTTCTAAAAATACGGTTGATTGTCCCACACATCGTCTGGAACTTACCTAACTTAACATCAACATCATAATTCCTATCATAGTCAATATCATTTCCCAAATAATTCAAGTGTCACACCTGTTCTAGAATTCGATTACTAACAATTATTTTTGTTCTCATTGGTTCCTTGGCTCAAACTGCCATTACCTTTCTTTTTATAGTGGAGATTTTCATATTGTATTGTTTTCAAATCTGATGAAGCTTAACGACCAGATTTGCTCTGATTTTTGCAAATCAGATTCTCTATTTTGAAGTACAAGCAAGTCGTCAGGAAACAACAGCACTTTCAAATATCTGTCTCGTGATAATGTAATAGCAGGGTGTTTAAACTTTGTACTTGTTTATCAGCTGTACGCAGTGTCTTACTGCAATGCGACTCGAGCGGATGACGTCACGCGCTTATCAAACGCTGCCGCCGGTCAGCTCGGCCGACGGCAGACAAGTTTAGTTTAGTTTCTAACAAGGCTCCGAGCGGATCTCTCGTAAAACATTTCTCTTCCAGCCGCGGCTTCTGGACAATTTTTAAATATGTAGCATACGATTTAATTTAATTCAGACTACCTGGGTCCATCTTTAATGGACCACGATTTCTTTCAAAACTAATTTTTGGGCGTTATGGCCTCAAATACATCCGCACGTGTCGAGCATGATCATACTTTTAAAATTTCAATAAATACAGTTCGAATATCAGCAATACAGTCCACTTCTTTTCTTACATGCAATCCAGCCTTTCCTGCATAGCGTCTTTGGAATAACTCGAGACTCTTCAAGAGCTTCCAAATCGCAACATTTTTGGTCCCACCGGGCAGGATTTCTTATTTTTGGCCCAAAAACGAAAACGTTTTTGGTCACCACGGGACGGATTTCTTATGTTTGGGTCCACAAGCGACAGCATTTCTTGGTCCGCATCATTTCTGGCCCAACCGAACTGAATTTAGTCACGCCCTACGGGCATCATTCTCGTCCTGAGCGACACCATTGTTGTGAATCACATCGCAGTCATCACCACAGGATTCGGCCAAGCAGTAGACCAGAGACGACGGGACACGTCAGGACAGCATTTGCGAGGTCATCAAAAAAGATTCCACAGCTTTAATTCATGGAGGGTTACAACATGAGGCGTCATCTGACCAGCAGAGACAGGAGGTGCAACAGCTCCTAACAGGATCGAACAACGGGATCGAAGCCAGCTTCATCACGCATGGATCAACGGCCACGTGACTATGAACTTTTTACTTATATTTGATGTTTAACAATATTTCACTTTTAGCAGTTATTTCTTAACACATTTGTATAAACAAACACCATCATTACACAATACAGCTTAATAAATGGTTGGCAGTTCATTATCAGTTAAAACTTCAAAGATAAAGATATATGTTGCTATCATTTGAATTCACAATTTTAATAATTTAATTGCCAACAAAGCTTGATTAGTTAGAGAGAGTAAGTCTATGTTCTAAACAACGATCGCTAGCTACCGAAGCGTATTCAAATTAATTCAAACTTAAGTTTATGGTTCACACGCTCTATGCTCAAATTCTTTCAAGATATTTTTCTTTTTTCTCTTAAATTGCAATAATGGCCGATGTAAGGGCTCTAATAAAAAAACGAGGCACAATTAAAGCCTCAATATCACGCGTAAATACTTTCGCGGATAACTTCGATTTGGTAACCAGCGATCCTCATGCGCTGAAAATAAAACTGCGTCATTTGATGGAATTATCCACCAAATATGATGAGATTCAATCCCAAATCGAAGCCGAGGAGGCGGACGTTGCTTTAACGAGTGATAGGGTACAAACGGAAGACGATCTTTGTAATACAGAGTGTAAATTGCAACACCTGCTGGAGCAAGCTGAGCATATGAACCAGAAACCAGTAATTAATGCTGAAAGTAAACAGCTTAAAACACCCCCCATTCAATTGGAACCAATCAAATTACCACGGTTTGCAGGTAGTATTGTTGAGTGGCAACATTATTACCATATTTTTCTTGAATTAATTCACGTCACAGCAGATCTGACGGATATACAGAAACTTCACTATTTGCACTCGTCATTACATGGCGAGGCGCTTAACGTAATAAAATCGTTACCAATCACTCATGAGAATTACGCGGTGGCTATCGATCTGTTGAGGAATAGATATGACAGTAAGCTAATTGTTTCCGTCCATCATGTAGGGAATGTCCTGGACGTACCATTAGTTCAACAAGAATCCCAAGTCAGCATATCGAAATTCATTGATGAAATCTCTGCCAATATAAACGCTTTAAATAATCTCAAACTGCCAGTCAACACATTCGAAATTATTGTCGTAAATTATTTAGCTAAAAAACTTGATAATTACACTTTCCGTTTGTGGAAAGAGAGTTTGTCGGAACATAAATTCCCTGATTTTAATAATTTTATGAATTTTCTAAATTCACGAAGAAAATTACTACAAAATCTTGATAACGCGACTACCCCAACGAGCAGGTTGAATAAAAGCGATAAGTCTCCTTATCGTAAGGCAGTTAAACAGATAAGCGCTCCAAAGGGGGCATTCCATTCTCATATCAGAAACAATTTATGTAGACTGTGTAACGGTGAACATAGAATTATCGACTGCTTACAATTTACATCGCTGTCTATCCCTGACAGAAGAAACGTGTTAATAAAAAACAAACTTTGCTTAAACTGCCTCCGTTCGGGACACGAAAGCTCAAAATGTTCCTCAAAATTTTCATTCAAAAAATGTTCTAGGCGTCACCACACCACAATTCATGTCCCCAACAAAGACGGAGCTTCCATTAACAACCAATGCTCACTGAAGTCACAGACCAATAAATCGGTATTGTTATCCACCGCAGTCTGTATGACCGCTAATAAGGTCGGTAGGAAATTTCCCGTTAGGATATTACTGGATTCCGGTTCTCAAGCGAACTTTTGCACAATGGATTTCGCCCGCAGAATGGGCCTCCAATTGGTTAAATCGCAACTACCCATCACGGGTATAAACAACTCGCTTTCCCAGGCTGACTTTAGTACGAAGGTAAGGCTACATTCTCGCTATAAACCCTTCACGTTAAACGTGCATTGTGCCGTATTGCCCAGTATAACTAATAATCTACCGGCGGAGTCGTTCGATCTTGCCTCTTTGAATTTACCCAAGCACATATTCTTGGTGGATCCTCACCTACATTGCTCGGCGCAAGTCGATATATTACTCGGCGCTCAATATTTTCTCCAACTAATTGAACCTATGAAATTCACGCGCGGACCACACTTTCCTATAATTCAGGAAACCAAGTTAGGATTTATTTTGGCCGGTGACTTACCCTTCAACGTCGATATAACTAAAACAGTTTCGTCCTTTATGGTCTGCAAGGATGATAATCAGATTTCCTCGCAACTAAAAGAATTTTTGAAGTTGGAGGAGATCTCTAATCGCGAAACCCGCTCTGAGGACTCGCCGTGTGAAAAACATTTCGTGGAAAACACTAGCCGCAACCGCGATGGGAGATTCGTGGTATCCCTGCCCCGCAGGTCTGATAAATTTCATTTGGGAGATTCTCTCCGCGGAGCTATCCGCAGATTCCAATCGTTAGAGTTCAAGTTCAAGCAGAACCCTATCCTTTATAAGGATTATAGCGAGTTCATGAGTGACTACTTGAAACTTGGCCACATGTCGCCACTTAATGATTACGATTTGTCGCTTGACAGCTCAGAGATTTTTTATCTGCCCCATCACGCGGTCTTCAAGGACTTCAGCTTAACCACTAAATTGCGCGTGGTATTTGACGCCTCCGCTAAAACCACAAATAATCTGTCCCTCAACGATACTCTAATGGTCGGTCCTACGATCCAGCAGGATCTGTTTTCGATAATGGTTCGGTTCCGTACCCACCGATACGTACTTATTGCGGACATAGAAAAGATGTATCGCCAGATCATTGTTAACCCAAAGGATTCAAACCTGCAACGCATCGTTTGGCGTGATGCGCCGCATAAGGAACTGCGACATTACGCTTTAAGGACGGTTACGTATGGCACTGCTAGTGCCTCCTTCCTTGCTACACGTTGCCTGGCTCAGATAGCCTACGAAAATGAATCCGACTACCCTACAGCTTCTAGGGCCATAGCCAATGATTTTTACGTAGATGATCTTATAACGGGTTCGGATGATCCGAACGTCTTGGCTGAAATGAAATGCGAGATCGTGAAGTTGTTGAGTAGGTATGGTTTCACGTTACATAAGTGGTTCTCTAACCACCATAAGGTTATGACCCTTCGCGCCCAAGTTTCACATGACTTCAAGAAAAGGTCAAAACGTGCGTACATTGGGAATCCAATGGAACGTTGAAAGGGATAACTTTTTATACACCGTCAGGGGTGATGATAATTTGACCGTGTTCAACAAAAGAAGCGTGTTGTCGGTCATCGCCGGGATTTATGATCCATTAGGTCTTATAGCACCCATCACATTTTACTCCAAGCATTTTGTGCAACAGTTGTGGTTGGCGGGCACAGATTGGGACGAACCCCTATCTGGGTCATTAGCCAATCAGTGGTTGGAACTATACGCTCAATTAGTCTCCGACACTCATTTTAAGATTACGAGGGCGGTTAAGAGTTCGAACAATTACCCAATTAGTTCATTACAGCTTCACGGATTCGCCGACGCTTCGGCTAAGGGTTACGCGTGTTGCGTTTATGTGCGGGCGGTCTATTCGAACGGCGCCATATCGTCAAACTTGTTGTGTGCAAAATCTAGGGTCGCGCCGCTGAAACAGATAACGCTACCACGCCTTGAACTTTGTGCTTGCTTATTGCTGGCGCAATTAACGTCCAAGGTTTTAAACGCCATCAATTACAATTTTGACGGACTATATCTCTATTCGGACTCGATGATTGGTTACAATTGCATTACGCATTGCAATTACAATTACAATTGCAATTGGTTACGCGTTGCATTGGTTACATCAACAATCTTCCCGCTGGAAGGTATTTGTGGCCAACCGTGTCGCGGAAATACAGCGTCTTGTTAGCAGCAGGGGAACTTGGCATCATGTAGTATCAAATGACAACCCTGCCGACATTTTATCGCGCGGTTGCCTCCCTCGTAGTTTGCACTGTCATAGTCAATGGTGGCATGGTCCGTCCTGGTTAGCGCATGAGTCAGCATCATGGCCAGTCAGCGCTTTCGACATTAATACTCCCTGTACTTATCCCGACCTTGAGGAGGAACGTCGCAAGCAGGTTCAAATTGTCGCGTCCTCAACACATAGTTATGTTGAAAATTATTCATCCCTTACTAGGCTTATTCGCGTCTTCGCATATTGCCGCAGATTTTTTCGCAATTCTAGGCTCGCGGTTGGTGACCGAGACACGTCCTTTTTGTCTGCTCAAGAATTGTCTGACACACTCTTGATTTTTGTCCGGCAATCTCAGCAGTTGCATTTCGGCGTAGAAGTTATGGAACTTGAGGCGCACCGGTGCCTTCCTCGCAGTAGTAAAATTCTTGCTCTCAACCCATTCCTGGATGATTCAGGCATTTTAAGAGTGGGTGGACGCTTGCAATTCTCCCCACTTAACTACGCGAGTAAACACCAAATAATTTTGCACCCGCACTCTCATCTCACGCGATTAATAATTGAATACGAACATATCCGTTTGTTGCACGCTGGGGTGCAATCAACTCAAGCTTCGCTTAGGCAAAAATATTGCATCATACACGACAAATCCTATATCCGCTCAGTGATACATAAGTGTGTCACTTGTTTTCGTTTCCGGGCTAGAGGCGCGAATCAACTACTAGGTCAGTTACCCCCTTCTAGGATCACGCCTTCTAGGCCGTTTTCACAGTCGGCCGTGGACTACGCCGGTCCTGTACTTTTGCGCCATGGCGGGCAGCGCTCTAAGTCCACGACCAAGGCATACATCGCTTTATTCATATGCATGTGTGTGTGTGTGTGTGTGTGTGTGTGTGTGTGTGTGTGTGTGTGTGTGTGTGTGTGCGTGTGTGTGTGTGTGTGTGTGTGTGTGTGTGTGTGTAGGGATTATCTGCACCAGCTGCAGCAGCTCAATAAATGGCGCACCCCGTTAAGGAATTTGAATGTCGGACAGCTTGTCCTCATTTTGGATGACAATTCCCCCCCTCTAGAGTGGAAGCGTGGGGTAATTACCAATGTTTTTCCGGGTCAAGATGCCTTAGTACGCGTCGCAGAAGTTCGCACCGCGCTAGGTATCTTACGCCGACCCATCCACAAGTTATGCCCCCTTCCGGTGGCAACAAACTAATCGTATGCGTGCCATACGAGACATACTAGGATTGTGAATTTGTCACATTGCCTGGACCACGCCCGGGACATTCCCCGGGCGAGCATACAAGTCAATTGTATCATAAACATTGTAATATTGTTTACGTGCCAATAGCTATTACTGCAATAGTGACTGTGTTTCATATGTACTATCAATTATTTATGGATTTGTGTATTGTCATGTGTTTATATAATTCAAGTTCCGAGAACTACAAGTGTTACTTATGGTGTCAATTATTCTACGTATGTATTGTATTTTCTAATGGTCATATATTATGAAATTTATTGGGGTTGTTGTGTCAATATCATGGGGAAATTATTATATTTTTGTGGTGTTATCACTTGTTATTGTAATGCTTGGCAAATATCAATGGGTATTATTTGGGAAAGATCAATATCTACTTAATCATGGCATTATTGTGTGTACTGTGTTACTATTATGTTTTGGGTAATTTTACTGTCAGTTTGCCCTTCCTATTAGCATAAGGGTCAATTTATTGTATACCTTGTAATTGTTAATTGAATTCATATTATGGTTATTATGTCATTGCGCTGTGGCCAATACGCCGATTATTGTATCGTTTTTGCCATGTAAGTCTAATTATTGTATTATTAAATTTAACGTTTAATTTACAAAATCGTCCCGATTTTGGCGGGCAGTATGTTTAAACTTTGTACTTGTTTATCAGCTGTACGCAGTGTCTTACTGCAATGCGACTCGAGCGGATGACGTCACGCGCTTATCAAACGCTGCCGCCGGTCAGCTCGGCCGACGGCAGACAAGTTTAGTTTAGTTTCTAACAAGGCTCCGAGCGGATCTCTCGTAAAACATTTCTCTTCCAGCCGCGGCTTCTGGACAATTTTTAAATATGTAGCATACGATTTATTTTAATTCAGACTACCTGGGTCCATCTTCAATGGACCACGATTTCTTTCAAAACTAATTTTTGGGCGTTATGGCCTCAAATACATCCGCACGTGTCGAGCATGATCACACTTTTAAAATTTCAATAAATACAGTTCGAATATCAGCAATACAGTCCACTTCTTTTCTTACATACAATCCTGCATAGCGTCTTTGGAATAACTCGAGACTCTTCAAGAGCTTCCAAACCGCAACACAGGGTTTACTAGATGTGTCCATTTCCTTACCAGATCTTTTATATAAATGTTAAAAAGAATAGGCGATATACTGCACCCTTGATTGACAGATATTTGTTGAGATGTCGCACATATTTGTACATTTTTACAAAGTAGAAAATTAAAAAAAAATTTAATTCAAAAAATTTGTAGTTTCTACAACATTTTATAACTCTACAAAATTCTACAAAAGTATCATCGAACACTTTTTTGCGGGTGTGAGAAATGGACTCTTATTAGAGAAAATCAAAGCAAATTGGGGAAATTGGATTTTTTTACAGCACTTAAAGTCTACACTTTAGCTAACAGAAATAGTAATGAGTTCAGAAGGTAGAAACTCAGTATTTAGTGTGAATAACGTCCTGTAAATACATAGGCATCACTGAAATTGAAATAGCATGTCCAAATTGTCGTGCTTACTTGCTGAACTGCTACCTGTCATGCTCCTGACGAGGCCTTTCAGTGTATCCACCATTATTAAATCCACAAGCAGAAATTGAACTTCTCGTGGTTTTGGACTTGATAATGGTGGACACACTGGAAGGCCTCGTCCGGACCATGACAGGTAGCAGATCAGCAAGTAAGCACGACAAAGTTGAAATTACAAGAGACTGGTGATTCAAATAACAGTATGTAAATTTTACAACAAATTCCTGACCTAGTAAATGTTAATGGATTCACAATGTAGGTGAGACAGACTGAGAATGGATTTCCTATAAGAAAAGCTGGAGGGATCAGTGGATCTGCAGACGAAACAAAACAGTAATGGTTTCTAGTTTAACTTTGATGATGACGGTGAACTCATTTTACATTTCTAATATGTATGTAAAATTATCATGAGCTTAGTTGAAAACAAGATTAAGTTTCACGTTAGGAATATACAAGTTCACGTTAGAAAAAAGTGTAAAAGAAAATATAAAAAATTATCCTCAGGACTTTCTGATTATGGCGTACTGAATAAATGTAGAATGAACAATACTAATGGACACGATTTGTTTACACTTGAAAAACTAATGTTACCCCTTCTGCTTCCTCCTTCTCCTTCTTCTTCTTCTTCTTCTTCTTCTTCTTCTTCTTCTTCTTCTTCTTCTTCTTCTTCTTCTTCTTCTTCTTGATCTTGTTCTTCTTCTTCTTTTTCTTGTTCTTCTTCTTCTCCTTCACTTCAAGGATTAGGCTTAGGATTAGGACCAGTTTGCTGTTTCCATTGCCTTACAACATCGTCAATGTATTTATATATTCTGCCTTCTTTTAGTCAAAAATCATCATCATCTTCTTCAGGAAAAATAAAAATCTAATTATAAGTCTGGTAAGTTCAGAGGTCAAGGATATTAATGAAATTCTGAGGTCAACGCCGACTATTAAAGAAACACCCCGAATGGTTTTGACCAGGAGCGAACTGATAATTTCTTAGAGTCAGGCAGACATGATTCTCGCTACACCACGAAAATCGCACACGTGTCCCTTTTTTGTTACCATTAAATTTCACTGTATAGCAACTAAATAAAATTTGATTTAAACAAAATTTTACACCAATAGCCAGAATGTTTCTTAATTTTTGTAGTTCACCTATTGAAACTAATTTTTTATCACGCTTCTTGGTCATACAATAAAGCTTGTAAAAACTGTAAATTGATGTATTTAAAAAAAAATAATAATAATAAGACTTTGTTTCCGCCCAGGATCGAACTAGGGACCTTCTGCGTGTTAGGCAGACGTGATAACCGCTGCACCACGGAAACTTAACATTAACTTGTCGAATTTAAACCGTTCTCATCATCTTCAACATGGATTAAAACAAAACTGGTTTGTTCCGGTCTCAAGGACACAGACTAGAGCTGGTCACTTAAAGAAGCTTCTTCGAACGCCCCACACCTCTCCGTCCTTTCGGCTTATGTTCAATAATTGTTTGCCGATGTGGCAGTTATCCAAACGGTTAAGATGTTCCAACCATTTTAGCCGATTTTGGGCAATCCTATCAATTATATTCGTAATATTCAATTCCTGCCGTACATCAACATTTCTTCTGTGATCAAGAGTATTCCCTACAACTTGCATAGGAAATCTCATTTCTTCTTCTTCTTCTTCTTCTTCTTCTTCTTCTTCTTCTTCTTCTTCTTCTTCTTCTTCTTCTTCTTCTTCTTCTTCTTTAACGTTTTGTTAGGACTCTGTCCTGTTTTATAACAACGGTCCTACATGCTGTCACTCCACCTCTTCCTTAGCCGACCAATGCTCCTCTCCGTGTTTGGTTGGTATCTCTTGCCTTTTTCACTAGCCTTGTGTTATCCATTCTTGATATGTGTTCATTCTATATCCTTCTTTCCTCAATCCAAGAATTAGAATCTGTTACATTACACTTTGTTTGTCAACCTATTATTTTCTAGAACCCTCCGTAATATAGTCATTTCTATAGTTTGTAGTTTTCTTTGACTTGTTGCCGTATCTGACTTGGTCTCTGATCCATAGGATATTACTGGGCATATTGTGCTTTTTCGGACCCTAATTTTTGCTTCTTGTGTAAGGTATTTAAATCTCATTTCGGGCCCTTGAATACGACAAGCCTGGGATTTTAACACCTTGTAGAACTTCAGACGAGTTTTTTTTTTTTTTTTTTTTTTTTTTTTTTTTTTTTTTTTTTTTTTAAAGATCTCCTGATAGTTACCCGCACGTATGGTTGAACGTGTGCAGTTTTTTCACCACATTAAGTAATACACATTATAGCCCAGATGCTCAAAATTACTGGCCTCCTCCAGTACCTGTCCCAATATCTTTTAGTCAATAATTGAGTTTATAATTACGCGGCCAACAACTATTACTTAACAAGACCATTTAAGGTATGAACCATAGCGTTTCACTGTTAATCAGATATTAAATTGGTAAAGTATCAATTTTTTAATAAAGTAAGCAAGTATATGTCTGCTACGAATTACGGAGAAGCGACGGTGTGACTTTCACGGTTAGCCCTACAACAACAATTAAAAAGTATACAATTAGCCCTATATAAAAAAATGTAATTGTTTTTTGTTTTTGTTTTGCAGCCTTGTTGAAGACCTGATCCGTTTGTACTCACCATGTCTGTTGATATACTTTGTAGACTTTTTCAGCACTACCACGTTTTCACTCTTCTCTGTTACACAGGTAAATAATTCATAGTAATGATATATATTATTGAAATATACGCACAAACATTCTAAACAACTTTATTGGAGACTGTTTAATAATATTGTCTTTAATTCGATTACGGGTAGTTCTATAAGGCTGGGGTTGCATTGCATCAAAATTTGTGGTCGTTCGATGTCGTGAGAATTCGTGAGAATTCGTGAGTATCGATTTGTAGGAAATCATAAGAACAGCGTGAAAACATTTTCTTTCCGAAATCGTACGAGTGTTGTAAATCGCTGCCGATCGACAGTGGTTTCTTGCTATGAGGTGATCTACAACTTCCAGATACGGCAAATTTCGTACAAAAACTGATGAAAAACAAATTATTTTGGTCGCATACGACTAGACGTACGAATTCGTGAGTATTCGTACGCAGAGGTCGGAAGCAAACTAACCGCGTCTATGAACAACAATGGGTTTGTTCACTTCTGACGAATTCTCACCAACTCTAACGATTTCGTACGACCACATTTTCTTACGAATTCTGCTCCAATGTAACCGCCGCCTAATACCAACATGATTTCGTCGGCTTTCACGGCCCGAATCAACAGTGTTGTTTGTTAAAACTTTCTGGTTTGTCGGCCGTGGATAATGTTACAACCGATATCATTGTTACTGGCAGAAGTTTCGACGGCTCGAGCGGTCGTTATCATCAGAGCAGGAGGACTCGGTAGCAGGATAGTATAGATGTCAGACAGACTGGTCACAGAGACCAGTAAAGACGGTTATTAGCAACAGATCCACGGCCCACAAACCAGAAAGTTAAAAAAAAAGGGTACGTCGTGGGCCACACGCCAGAAGTGAAAACTTCAGTTGTCTAGTGGCGAGTGAACTGATTCAACGTGTGAATGGTTGCTCGTACGTATCAGGAGTAAGAGAGACTTTGCTCTTGAAAGATTTTAGTTTCAAATAAGAGTGAATGGATAATTAAATGACACGAGGGCATAGTAATGTTTATATGTATTTTTTTTTTTCGTATCGGCCATCTAAGGACCACATGCCAATTTCAATTTTTACTCTTTGTTCTTTCTTTTTTTCCAATATTCTTTCATCTTCTCACTGTCTCTCTTCTTCCTGTCTTCAGTCCACTTTGAACCTGCGTTTTTATCTTTGTTACCCTGGACTCCCTCCATTTTCAACACTTTTGTCCGAAAAACTTCTCTTTCAATTGCTTCTTCTGTGTGTATATTATTTTTTTCTAAATCTTTTTGGACTTCTTTAATCCAACTTGATGTTGACTTCTTCCCCCACAGATATCTGAAGATTTGCTTTGTCAACCTATTGTCGTCCATTCCATATAAATGTCCAAAAAATAATAGTTTACATTATTTTATTATAAGAAATTAATATTTATAATGAACACAAATAGAATAATAACACTGTATTATTTAAAGTCTACATACGTATACAAACAATATTGTTACGAAGGTCTAACTTATCATCGTATGGTACAGTGGAAAACAAAATACAAGACACCTATTAAGTCACTAATCACCAGCTTTAATTATCACAATTAAACAGTTTGTAATCAACAAGATAGTCTCTTACAACAACTCAAATAAAATTTGTTCACATGCAATAAAATGTCAACGAATATAAAACACAATTGTATTACTATTGTCCCGCACGATTATAAAACACATGACACTCCGCCACAATATGTCGAACCGCACTGTAATAATTCGCAACTCAAACTCACTGTGTAATCGCCCGATAATAACTGAACTGAGCGTCGCTGAGTACTTGTATTTTTACACCGCTGAGGTTCCAGAATATTCGCTAATAGGCGTCTACTAGAACACACTAGAACATAATTCATTGCGACCTTGACACAGTGCGCGTGGATGAGCGACTTCTATCACAGTCTAGCTAAGGCGTTGAGAATCACGTACGCACACACATTACAGCTGGATTCCACTGTAACATTCGATAAACTTGTAGAACGTTCCGTATTACGTAACACTTTTTCCGCATTGTAACACTTTTTACGTAACAACATGTAACAAATAATTTTTCCATTTCTACCAATATGGTTTACGCAATATTTAGTTGAAAAGTAGAATGTAATATGTCCAGTACAATAATTCAGTTTTTCACAAATTATAAAATAGCTTAGTTACTAAATCGAATTTTGAAACGTAAAAAAAAAACTTCAAAACCAAATACAATGAAAACGCAAGAATCAAACTCACGGATCAACTAAAAGACGTAGCCTACAAAGTACCCAAGACTTTCTCATTGACGACACTATAAATATTACAATAAAAAATAGTTGTCAGCAATTAATCAATTAAAACGTTGTGTACGTAATGAACTTATTAGGTTAAATTAGGTTAGTAATGAACTAAGAACAAGAAAATTATTTCAAAAGTATTCAGCTCAATCTCTCAGCATGTGAGCACATTTTCTTTTATCGTAAATAAAATTATTGTTAATATTTATCTTATTCTTGTAATAATATTTAAACATGTAGAATATGCGCACATTCTTTAAAATATACGATTTGCTTAAATCAGACATATTTGTGGCAGTGGGAAAAGTTTAGATAGCTATGTGGGTAAAGAGGTTTGATTAACGTGGCAACACTGCTTTTTCGTGACGCAATGAATCAGTTTACTGCCCTAGGAGCGTGAGGTGTATAGGATGACCCGAGCACCATAATGCAGTATATAATGTTCTTACTTCAATAAAGAACACGATCAAAATGATTTATTGGCCCCAGGCCGATACTATTGTTCTGCTTCGTTGAGCCAAAGCGTAGTGTTGGTAGCACTGTCTATCTTGTATGCTGTCCGACTCAAGCTGGCAGATTACGCTAAACTTCTAAATCATCGTATCCATGTACCGACAAGAATCTTTCAATATTAATAATAAAATCATTAGTTTCTATAGAAAACTCGATTAATAATATACGTGTAGTACATTGCTACGACAGCACAGAACAATCTACGCGTTTATAGAATGCGCCAGAAAGATCTCGACGTAAGCGTGTGGTGTACGTGTTACTAAACGCATTTTGCGAGAATTTTCTCGACTGTGCCAGGCTCCGCTCGGGCGCTCGGACTGTGTCAAGGCCGTAGCAATTTACGTAGTTCGCGAGAGATAAGACGCAGTTTGGAAGCTTCTGGTGTGTGAGCGTAACTATAAATACATCGCGTCGCGGCCTTAGTTTTTCAGTTCAATGCGAGATTTTTGACTGTGCGGTTCGAGAGTATTAGTGCGATATATTTACAGAGCGGTTCGAGTTATTACGGTGTACGTTCAAGTAGTTATTAGTGAAGTGTTGCGTTTTATATTCGGACGGTATAATTGTAATACAGTTGAGTTTTAATATTAGTGGACATTTTATTGCGTATGAACAATTTTCATTTGATTTGTTGTAGACACTGTGTTGTTAATTACGAACTGTTTTACTATAACAATTAAAGGTGTGATTAGTGACTTAATTGGTGTCTTGTACTTATTTTGTTTCCACTGTACCTACGACGATCGAGTAGACCATCGTAACAATATGTACATTAACATACTTCTTTTAAAGTTCAGGTTAATGATGTTGTGTTTGTAATTTTCAGAAAAGTCAGTGCTACATTGTGACTGAATCTATTACACTCGTAATGTTATGGTCTGTGAATATGATTATATTTCTTCTTTTCTGCACTCTCGGTACTGACATCATGTATCAGGTAACCATAGGCAATATACAGTAGAGTATACAGTATACACACACACTCTCTCACTCTCTCTCTCTCTCTCTCTCTCTCTCTGCCGACGTTTCGTTCCGTAATCCTGGAACATTTTCAAGGCGTACTGATGTTGATTTAACTACGGCACGCGTTTTATATCTTGCTTCCCTTGTAATGAGAGACAGAGAGAGACAGACAGAGAGAGACACACGGACAGAGACAGATAATGCAGAAAGTGTAAACATGGGAAGGCTGCAAATTAATACAGGACTTAAAAACAACTCAATTCAGTTCTTCTGATCCTGTAATTACTGTGCTATTGGTGAGCTATTTATCTGTCTGCTCTTCTTAAAACATTCCTATGCCTCATTGCTTCATTTGCTATTCTTTAATTCTCTTCTATTCGTACTTATCTTTGTCCTTCCATCCTGTCTTTTTATCTTCGGTAACTTCATATCTTCTATTTTGTTTTTTTGACTTCTACTGGGTCTGCTTCCCTGTAACTCTAATTTACATCTTTTTTTTCAACATATTTATTTTCCTTTTCAAACGATGGAAGCGAGTTCTCATTGTTAACTCTATGTTTGTGCATTCACCCCAGTCTGTCTATCTTTCTGTTTGGAGGCTGTCTCAGGATATCTTTTGAATGGATCCATCGATTTTCGCAAAATTCAGCACACGTACCCACGCTTTTGACCCATAAACCTCTATTGTTTTTAAGATTCATCCGCCAAAAATAGGATGGCGGAAGGTAAAAACACAAAGGATCAAAATTTTGACAAAAGCACAAGAGTCCATGAGAGGTATCAACTTGAAAAGGATTTTAACCATAATCTGAATATTAATGTTCGATTTTTTGTGAATTTCAAACTTTATGATACCAGAGCCTAAAAACAAATAACATTTTTTTTTAATTCTAAAATTCATTACCGAGTATCATAATGAAGAGAATTGTAACCGAAATTCGAATATAATATTTACTTTGCAAATTTGTAAGTGTAAGAGCACTACGGGTCAAAATTATTGTCAAACGTTTAAGGAAATTGTAAAAGTTGTGTGGCGCATCAAATAGGAATTGTATTCTGAATATAAAATCGGTATATTTAATAATTTGACAAAGTTAATTTCTGTTAATAGACGTCTGGCAACATCAAAATGAAACTGATTTGATTTTATCTTATACATATATTTCATTCAAAATAGTTACCGACTTTAGCAACTAAAATCGGAGTTTATTAGTTAGCGTCTTTGTACGATCGTATCACCTCAACATCAGCCATCATTACTTTCTATTTTTTATGTCTCAATTCGTTCTATCTTCTATTTAATTAATTTCCTTTACAGTCCTCCTCTTATATTCTTTTGTCCATTTACTGTTATTGTAATTTTCCTCTAATATACACACACTTTTATTGTAATTTTCCTTCACACACACACACACACACACACACACAAATCGTTCTTACCAATAAATTCTTTAATTCTTCTAATTAACACAGATGTAGTTTTATATTTCCAAAGATCTTAATATTCTTAAATTTACTTTAATTAGTCATTTAATTCACAAATGAGAAAATCAAAACTACTGTACAGAGAAGTTCTACTAGGTAATAATTTTTTAAGTTCTTATTACCGAATAACTGGTGACGCAACTTTTCAGAATGAACAGCTGACGAATATTATATACGGCAGCGATTGGTACGACAGCACGAAGGAAATTAAGAAGTGTCTGCTTGTGATTGGTCAGAGACTGCAGAGGCTGGACTGCGTCTGTGTCTTCAGGTCAAAAACATTTGAACTATCGAAAAGCAGTTTTATATGGGTAAGCGTTTACATGGTTAACCATTGTTGGGCCACCTATCTTGTGTGATACTGTTTCATTAAGGTAAAACCATTAATTATCAATTACGCCAAATAGTCATTAAAGAATTCCATTGTTGCATTTTTGATAAAGTATATGTCACGTGACTACCAATTAACGATTTCGAGCTTCTCGCTCGTCCTCAGATAGGTTATTAAGACACAACCCCCTCATAACTTCCTTTTATGAGGAAGGAAGTTCATAGCTGCCTCTAGCTATAGCCTAACAGACGTATTGAAAACCAGGCACCATTCTTTGGATGTAATCGGTTAATTATTATGGAATTTAAATTTTTACCTCCAATGGTAATCTAAGTGATAATCTTAAATAACTGTATTTTAACATGTATAAGGATTTTCTTCATCTTCTTCTTCTTCTTCTTCTTCTTCTTCTTCTTCTTCTTCTTCTTCTTCTTCTTCTTCTTCGTCTTCCTTTTCTTGTCCTTTTCTTGTTCTTGTTCTTGTTCCGCTCCTCCTCCTCCTCCTCCTCCTCCTATCCTTCTTTTCTTCTCCTTCTACTTTTTTCTCCTTCTACTTCTTCTTCTTCTTTCTCTTCTTTTTCTTCTTCTTCTCCTATTGATTTAGGTAATTTCTCTGTTTATAACCAACTTTACTAATCGATACAATCCTTCCATCTCATTTTTGTTCACCCAATACTTTTTTGTACGACTAATATCAGGGTTTTCTACCGATCTGTTATTACCCATCCGGTCAACGTAACCGTTCCAGGATTGACGTCTTTCCTTAAAGCCTGTGGTTTCCTTTAACCGGTCTGCTGATGAGTTGGTAGCCAGATAGCCCGGAATTGATAGCATAGCGATTAGGCATTTTATTTTAAAATCCGTTGTAACTAACATAATGTTACGAGAAGCGTATCGACCAATCCAGAACATTCTCTACTCCTCCCGTCCAGTGTGGCTTGTGTTGTGTCATTCACGTAGGCGGTTCTAGTGAGTTCCAGGAACACTTGAGATAAGCATTAATCCGCTGGCGTGCAGTAAGGAGGCAAAGCTGTACTGCACCTCTCCGGGGCCTATATAAAGCCATAACAGGCGGATTGTCAGTCAGTTACGTGAGCGATTTTCGCTAGTGCGGATAGAGTGTATCGAAGTGAAGTATTGTGTAATATTAATAGACATTGTTATTGCGTGTGGACAAATCTAACTTGAAATATTGTACGAGTTAATTACGAACTGTTTATCTGTGAAAATTAAAGCTGGTGATTAGTGATTTAATTGGTGTCTTGTAATTTGTTTTCCAATGTACCTACGACGATCAAGTAGACCGTCGTAACAGTGGTGTCAGAACTGGGATAGAACGGTTAACAGTGGAACAGAGGACACTGCGTAGAAGAGTCGTGTTAGTGGTAGTTGATAAAAATAAAATGGATACCAGTCAGATGATAGAATCATTCAAAGCAATCCTACTGCAGATCGAGGAACGACGCCGACATGAGGCAGAAGAAGCACAAAAACGATATGATGAGAATCGCAGACAGGAAATAGAAACGGCAGATGAACGACAGAAAGCATTAATGGAAGAACGACTAAAAGAAAAACGTAAGCGTGAAAATACTGTTACAAGGTGAGCTGAACAAACAAGTTGACAGAATATCTGAAATAGAAAAATCTGTGAAAACAAATATTTCAAGTTTAGAAGATTCTATTACATATTCAATAAAACAAATTAAAAAGGAAGTCGAACATTTAGTGAAAGAAATAGTTGATAATGAAAGACCATTATCTTTGAATGCTGAGAAGATTCAAAATATCACAGAAATCAAACTGTAGTAGGGTCAGTGTACGCAAAGGCCCCAACGTTTGATGGAAGCACTCATTGGGCAACTTATAGTCGCCAATTTGAAGCTGCCGCTCGCTTAAATAAATGGAAGGAAGAAGAGAAAGGACTTTTACTAATTCTTGCTTTAAAAGGACCTGCGAAGAGCTAATACAGAAAGTGCCAACTGACAGTCAGAACATCTATGCCGAATTAACAAAAGCTCTGGAATTACGGTACAGTGACCAGCATTTGTGCGAAGTGTATCGTGTTCAACTTAAAGCGAGGCGACAGCGTTCAGGGGAGAGCCTTCAAGAGTTTGAAGCAAATGTCTACCGACTGACGAGATTAACTTATCCCGAAGAATCGGAGGACTTCCGGAAGTGGATATCTCTCATTATGTTTATTGACGGTATCAGAGATAATCAATTACAAGTGTTAAGAATCACACAGCATGATAATAAATCAGACGCTCTAGTTCATGCTCTTCGTTTTGAAGCTGCCAAGTCGGCGACCTGCATTAATCAAAGTATGCCATCACGTTGTAGCCAAACGGATCCAATACCACAGTATTGTAATAGTAGCCGGCATAAAGAGACGATTCAAGAACAACAGTTTAAGAAGTCAGCAGCGCCACAACGACCTTTTGAACTAAAGGATAAAGACAGAAGACCGAAATGTTACAACTGTGGGAAACATGGTCATTTACAGGTAGACTGTTGGGAGAAGAAAATACCGAGAGAAGGGAGTGATCACACCAATTGGAGAAGTAAAGCCCCAGAACAGCACACAGTTTCCACGCTACATAACACTAGTGGAAACCTGATTGTTACTGGATTTGCGGAAGGTAAACAAACATCATTTACAGTTGACACGGGCTCTACAGTGTCTATTGTGCGCCCTGACTTAATCAGCAACCGACGGCCTCAAATTAGCTCTTGTCAGACTGTGACTGGAAGCCCCGTCAATGTGTTAGAAAAGATAGACGTACGTGTACGCCTGGGTCTTCTCGAGTTTAGCCACCAAATGCTCGTTGTAGACATTGTCGATGAAGTGATTCTTGGCACGGACATTATGAAAGCCTACGGATTCGTTGTGGACTTGCGAGAGAATGTGCTGAAGGTTGGCCAAGAGAAGATAAAGCTTTGCATGGCTAAAATGGCAAGATCTACCAACCATTTGAGAAGAAGTGGCATTGGCCGAAGACGAAGTCAACAGGTCTGGTCAAGAGGAACATTTCCTATTCCAGGCGGAAATGGAAGAAGAACTAGCAGAGGAAGTACAAATAAGTGAAATGGCAAAAGAAGTGACTGGAAAGCCAAATATGGATGTCAAGGAAAACCCCTTGTTTGTTCCTGAGTTAATAGAAACGCCCGGGGGAAAAATTGCTGAAGATGAAGTTACGCAAGAAGTTGACGAGAACCAATCAGACTTGGATCAGCCAGTGGTGTTTAGGTCCTCAATACATGACGCAACGGGAGTGGTTCCAGCAAAACTAGCGGTTGCGCGGAAGACTTGTATTCCTGGAAACTTGATGTTCGGATCACACGAGACCGAATTCGAATGACAGGAGAATTATCCACCTAGATCGCCTGGCCAAGTATTACTTCTGAGACGGTTTGCCAGTTCGGGACGAACAGGCTTAAGGAGGAGACCGTGTTACGAGAAGCGTACCGACCAATCCAGAACACTCTCCACTCCCCCCGTCCAGTGTGGCTTGTGTTGTGTCATTCACGTAGGTGGTTCTAGTGAGTTCCAGGAACACTTGAGATAAGCATTAATCCGCTGGCGTGCAGTAAGGAGGCAAAGCTGTACTGCACCTCTCCGGGGCCTATATAAAGCCATAGCAGGCGGATTGTCAGTCAGTTACGTGAGCGATTTTCGCTAGTGCGGATTGAATGTGTCGAAGTGAAGTATTGTGTGACATTAATAGACATTGTGTAATATTAATAGACATTGTTATTGCGTGTGGACAAATCTAAGTTGAAATATTGTACGAGTTACTTACGAACTGTTTAACTCTGAAAATTAAAACTGGTGGTTAGTGATTTAACTGGTGTCTTGTAATTTGTTTTCCACTGTACCTATGACGCTCAAGTATACCGTCGTAACAATAAGTTCTTTGCCATGAATAGCTTGTAAACATTGTATTATTTTGTTTCATCAGTTAAATTTCTTGGTTATGAGTTAATATACATGTTCATTCACTTTCAGATAATTCAAGCTGTAGTGTCGTTCTATATAACGTTGACACAGATAAAACGCAAAGCCAAAACCGCTGAGAAATGTTAATTTGCCCACAGCTACAGTTGGAAACGGTAAGATGAACTCTTGTTCGCCATACATATTACTATTGGTACCCAAGTCACTTTGTTATTTATAAATTAATAAATTACCTTAGATCCGTCGTGTGACTTTGTTTTATATTTAGAATTACGCGTTTCGGAACATATGTTACATCATCAGATTCCTTCACTCAGTTGGAGATCGTCAAATATTAAAATCACATTCTCAATTGTTAAAAACACATGTCAGTATGGGTGCGCACCCTATGAAGGCTGACCGGATACTGAAGTTGTCCACGTACGTTTTTGCAAGTTCAAGGCTGTATCGTACAGCGGGTTCGATTTAAAGTTCAGATGGTCATTGAATATGAAATCCCGACTATGTGTGTTATTGTATGCTTTGCAAATTTCGAACTCCTCTAAAGCGTTCATGTAGTGGCATTTATTATCTTTGTTCTCCGTGTTTATTATTATTAACTGAAAATAATTTTCAATTCACATCTTGTATAAATATTATCTATATCAACAACTTTACACTGTATAGGGAGCGTATAAAATATATCACTCCCAGCTGTACCATTGTTGACATCACATCACGGAACGAGAAAAAAGTTATTATTAGCAATATTATACAAAACAAAACAGTGGTCAAACTGAAACAGTGCCGTTGTTATTTATAATGTCTACAACAAACGAAATTACGTGAATTGTAAAATCAACTACATTGATTCACGATTTCACGGATCCGATATTGTAACATATTTTTATCCCGTCTAACAATACTAAAATAATAGATGTTTTCTTATTCTTTTTCCTCTTCATCTTCTCATTTCTCTTACTCCTCCTCCTCCTTCTCCACCACCACCTCTCCACCTGCTCCTCCTCCTCCACCACCACCATCACCTCCTCCTCCTCCTCCTCCTCCTCCTCCACCTCTTCCTACCCCTACTCCCCCTCACCACCTACTCCTCGTCTTCCTCCTCCACCTCCTCCTCCTTATCCTCTTCCTAATTCTCAATTTCCTGTTCATCATATTACTACTAATACTATTACTACTACTACTATTACTATTACAACTACCTCAAGTCTTATCATCCTCCATCTTCTGCCCATGACCAATTCCTCCCTTTTCCCCTTCAGTCTGCTATTCCGAGATGTACTGCCTTTCATCAATCGTTAAATTTCCTTTCCTTGTTTTCTTCCTCTAAGTTTTTCTTTTTTTTATATATATAGTAAATCTTTCCTTTTCACTTTTATTTATGTTTTAGTATTATTGTTATTATTATTATTATTATTGTGTTTGTCGTTGTTGGTGTTATTATTATTATTATTATTATTATTAGTAGTAGTAGTAGTAGTAGTAGTAGTAGTAGTAGTAGTAGTAGTAGTAGTAGTAGTAGTAGTAGTAGATGTAGTAGTAGTACTGGTGGTTGTTGTTGTCGTAGGAGCAGTATTAGTAATTTATTAATTTATTATTTTAATGTTCTTATTGTTGTGTGTATAATCGTTCTTTGGAGTTTCAGTTGGGGCACAGTGTTGTTTTCTGTTTGACGTGAAGGCAATAATATTGCGAGGGAGTGTGATTTAAAGAAGAAATGCGTAATCAAGCAACAATTAGATATTTGACAATGACTGAAACGTCTAAAATGACTAGTTTTCACCAAATAGTTTATATAATTATATATAATTTTTTATATTGGTTTTAATTTTTATTCATATCAAAATGTAATATTTTTAATGTATTTTTTAAACATTAGTCTTTCTGTATATTGTTATTACATAATTTTAAACTTTTGTATTTTGTATGTACTGATGTAACTGTTAAATTCTTTTGTTATATTTATTTAATGATCAATGTTGTTAATATTGTACCAATGACTTAATGTATAAAAATAAAGTTAAACGGTATTATGTAGCCTACTTCAAATTTGTACGTTGATTATCTATTAGCTCTAGGTTACCTAGCCATTATATTCGTTATGAATCTTACAAGGCCCTCATCATTCAATAGCTCATCTATCTCCAGGTTATTTCTTATTTTCCATTCGTCATCTTTTTTTAACCGGACCATAAACACGTCTTATGATCTTTTTTTAAAACCTTCTTAGTGTTTCTTGCTGGCTTTTTTGGCGACGATCGACGACGAGAGACACACTTCTGCTCCAGCTTCAGACTGAACAGGACTGCTCTTCTGACTGCTCTCTTCAGCTCTCTTCGCTGGACGTTCTACAGCTTGCTGTTTCGGCCACCTCGTCGCTGGACGAGGCAAACTACCACCTTCTCTTCGTGGGAATCCAGGACCAAGGCGCCAGCTACTGCCGGTGAATTTAGTAGCCGGTACAAGTGGTAGCTGGCCGAAGTTGACCTTTTAAGGACCACCTGCGCCGGATAACATCTGCTGGCGGAGAATACAAGAGGATTGCTCTGGGCTCACCTGGTGAGTGCCGCATCAGTGCATAAACCCTAACTTGCTCACGACTGTTAGGTAGCGCTGCCCCGGACGATCCTTGCAAGCCCCCACCAGTGGTAAGCGAGCTAGGATATCGCCGGGGTAAAGGGGCCAGTGGACACCAGTCTTGGTAAGGACTGGTATTCAACGAAGCTGGTCGTTAGCCCAGCTCCTCCCGCATCGTCGTGAGCAAGGAAGACGCGCGGGTAATCCGGCTTCGGCCGGACCCGAGATCCCTGGCGTCTGGCAGTGACTGCCTAGCAGTCTCTGCCCGGCAGCCGTCGCACCTGGCCAGCATGCCTTCCACAGGCAACGGCTCAAGTGCCGAGTCGCTCGGCCCTGCCTTGCTGCCCCATCTGGGCGACTCGCCTGAATCGCCTCGGGCGATGGAGACGGATGATCCTCTTCCTAACCCGCTTCCTCCTCTTCCGGCTGACGAGTCGGGCGAGTTCGCGACCGTTGGTCGGCGTAATCGCCCGGCTAAGAAGCCCAAGAGGACCCACCCAACCGCTTCCTCTAGTACCTCGGCCATGGACATCGGACCTTCTCAGGGCCAACAGGCCGCGGTTCCGACTGCTTCGACAGCAGCTCCGGCTGCTGCCGCTGTTGGTCGCGCGCCGCCCCTGTATGTCCATAGCGTGTCCAATGTCGCCGCCTTATACAGACGGCTGATCGCGGCCCACGGCCTGTCGGCCGACAAGCTTGACCTGAAGCTGCTTGGCGGTGATACGGTCAAGATTGTCGTCCGCCAGCTCGAGGACCATCGCTTGGTCGAGGCTTTCCTGCAGGCGCACAGCCTCCAATACCATACCTTTTCTCCTAAGCGAGTCAAGCCCTTGTCTGTAATTTTGCGAGGGCTTGACGCGCATACAGATCCCCAGGAGATCCTCATGGAACTCCGAGACCTCGGGTACCCAGTGCAGGCAATTTTCCGCCTGTTCACGCACTCAGAAACCCGAGTACCTCTCCCGCTCGTCCGTCTCCAGCTCGAGAAGGGCGAAGCAGCTGACAAAATATTCCAACTGACGCGGCTGTTTGGCTTCCGCGTCAGGGTGGAAACCAGTCGTCCCCAGGGCAAGCTCGCGCAGTGCCACCGGTGCCAGAGGTTCGGCCATCACACCGACGTCTGCCGCAATGCCCCGGCCTGTCTACGATGTTCTCTGGGACATCCAACCCAGGCCTGCACTGTGGCAGACAAGACCAAATTCCGCTGTATTAATTGTGGCCAAGGCCATGCAGCAAGTAATGTAAACTGCCCGGTCTATAAGGCGGAGCTCCTGCGGAAGCAAAGGCCGCAGGGGCCCCTCCCGAAGCCAAGGCAGCCAGCTATGCAGCCCCAACCCCAGAGACAGCCTAAAACTCAGGCAAGGCCTCAACCTCAGGCACAACCGGCACGGCGCGCGCCCTCTCCGGCTCCACCTCCAGCCCCTGCAAAGGCAAACAAACGCACCGCGTCTCCTTCCGAAGCAGAGACACGCCCAGTAGCCGTCATCTCGGTTTTGGAGCCGGAGAATGAACCCTCCACCTCCGCGGAACCTCTTACTCCCGCCTCTGTACCAGAGGCAGCCTCGCCACCCTTGCCACCTCCGCGATTTCCGCGAGCAGGCATCACAAAACCCAGGAACAAAGGGGTAACCACACCGGATGCTCGGCCCCGAGCTCCTGCCTGCCCACAGCCCAAGAAAAGTCCTGCTTCCCGGTATAAGTCCGACGAAGCGCAACAGCGTACTTTTCCTGCCGCTGATTCAAAACCGTCTGGCCCTGGTCCTGTGGCTTCCACCACGACCCGATCTGCCGTTAAACCTGGTCGCTCTTACGCGGCCTCAGTTTCCAGGCAAACCGCCCAGTCCGTCATTTCCGATGACGCACAGTTCGTCCGCGACTTTCTGTCTGGCTACGACCTCAAGAAAGTCGCATACCTTCAGGTCCATCCGAGACCGCCTGGAAACTGCTGACCCAACTGAGAGATTCATGCTCTTGGTGGAAGCCTGCGAAGTCATAGGTCTTCTATGAACCGAGCCCTTAGACGAGATCTCTCACTCGTAGCCTGGAATGCTAACAACATCGGTTCCAAGCATTCCGACCTTCTTGAATTCCTGGCTCGGTTCAAACCCGACGTACTTCTCCTCGGGGAAACCCACCTGACCCCGGCGAACCGGTTTCGATTACCAAATTACGTGGTCTATCGGGATGACCGAGTTGGCCGACGAGGAGGCGGCACGGCGATCGCGGTGAGGACCTCCATAGGTCATCATCGTGTCGCTTTGCCGCAGCTTACCAACCTAGAGGCCACCGCCATTGAGGTCCACGGAGCTCTTGGCGGCGTCCTCGTGGTTTCAGCTTACAAGCCCCCACAAGCTGAACTCCTTGTCGGCGACCTGGACGTCATCTTCGATTCCCATCGAAGGGTAATTTTGGCCGGCGATCTGAATTGCAAGCATCGCGTTTGGAATAGTCGCCTGACTACTCCGAACGGGAGGCGCTTGCTCAGTTTTGTTGAATCGCGCCGGGTGATGGTGTTTGATCCAGCGCAACCCACGTTCTTTCCGTCAAGGCCTAACGCGGCTCCCGATGTTCTGGATATCGCGGTGCCCCAAGGAGTTGTCTGTCCGGTCGAGGTATTCTCACTTACGGAGCTGACATCCGACCACAACCCTATCTTGGTCCACGTCGGTACCCAGCACGCCTATGCACGTTCTGACAAGAAGAAGGTTATCGATTGGGATCGCTACGGCCCGGCCTTGTGCCGTAGATTGCCGCCAGCGGCCCCACTCGATTCCGTTCGCCTCCTAGACGAAGCAGTTGCGGGAATCGAAGAGGCAATCATCTCGGCTATAGGCGTGTCTTCACGTACGCGAGCTGGCTTCACGCCTGACTACCAACGCATCCCTGAGGAAGTCTCTCTTCTCGCTCGCGAGAGGAATTACTTCCGGAAACGTTGGCAGAGGACCCGTGATCCGGCCGATAAGGCAGCAT
This sequence comes from Magicicada septendecula, assembly GCA_034769895.1. Lineage (NCBI taxonomy): Eukaryota > Metazoa > Arthropoda > Insecta > Hemiptera > Cicadidae > Magicicada > Magicicada septendecula. The sequence goes on along the minus strand of CM068367.1, from coordinate 1,384,481,969 downwards.
ACAATCGGCTCACCGGACGACTGCGCGGCAGTCTGAAGGCGTTCCGACGTAGCTGTTGGGAACTCGACGTGGCCCGAACGGGGGATGCGGACCCGCAATCTCACCCGTACAGAATACCTACCGCATTGACGGGACGGAGGCGCCGACCTCCACTTCCCGCCATTGTTGGACCGTTCGGTCGACTCCTGGGTCGCCCGGAGGAGAAGGCCGAGTACTTGGGCTTGTGTTTCGAGCGTCAGTTCGCTCCCAACCCGCCCATGGACTGGGACTTCGACGAACAAGTCGAGATGGCTGTGGAAGACTTTCTGTCTCTTCCGATCACGGCGGAGCCCGAACCCATCTCTTTGGAAGAGGTCTCAGATCGGCTCGCTGAACTTCAGCCAAGAAAGGCTCCAGGCCCGGACGGTGTTACCAACACCGCTCTACGACTTCTTCCCGAGCCTGGAGTTCAATTCTTGACTGATTTGTTCAACGCGTGTCTTAGACTGGCCTACTTTCCCAAGAAATGGAGAAAGGCGACGGTTATCGTGATCCCGAAGCAGGGAAAGGATACCACCCGCTCGGAAAACCTCCGGCCTATCAGCCTACTCTCCGCTACGTCCAAGGTTTTTGAGCGCCTCGTACAGCGTCGTGTACGAGAACATCTAACCAACTTTGACGTGCTGGTCCCCGAACAGTTCGGCTTTCGTGTGGGGCATTCGACCACTCATCAACTGATGAGACTGGTGGAAAGCATCACGGAAGCCGGGTGTCGGAGAGAACGGACCGTTGGCTGTTTCTTAGATGTTGAGAAAGCCTTCGACAGCGTATGGCATGATGGCCTGTTATTCAAACTTAGGGAAGTCCAGCTCCCGGACTGCTACCTCCATCTGGTTGCTAGCTTTCTGACGGAGAGGACCTTCTGCGTGAGAGTTGGCGATTCTGTCTCTTCCGAGACACGAATCACAGCCGGCGTCCCTCAAGGTAGTGTTCTAGGCCCCCTTCTGTTCTCGATCTACGTCAACGACGTGCCGAGACAGCCTGGAGTCCAGATGGCCCTCTTCGCTGACGACACGGCCGTATTTACGGCCGATCGTCATGAGGAAAGGGCCGTCCTACGACTGCAGCGCCAGCTCGACACGCTCGTGGACTGGACTGAGAATTGGAGAGTGCAACTCAACGCTACCAAGAGTGTAGCCGTCGAATTCTCTAAGCGACGGAAGAACCCCGTTAGGCAACTACGTATCGGCAGAACGTACTTGCGCTGGTCCAACGAGGTCAAGTACCTCGGCTTACACCTTGACCGTCGGCTCACCTGGCGTACCCACGCACAGACAGTTCTTAAGCGAGCATCCACTCGCCTGTGCGCACTGTGTCCACTCCTGATCCGCTCAGCCATGACCAGGAAATTGGGTAGGATGATCGTCGGCGCGTATCTGCTGCCGGTCATTACCTACGCCTGCCCGGTCTGGGGTTACCTCGCCGCAATGCATAAAAAGAAGTTGCAGAGCGTCCTCGACAGGGGGCTTCGGCTAGCGGCCAAAGTCCCCCGTCGCTTCTCATCTCGCCTTCTAAGGAGAGGACTTGGCGTCCGCTCCTTAGACGACACTTTCAGGCGGCTTGCACGCAAATTTTATGCACGTGCGGCGAGGTTCCCAGGCAATCCTCTAGTGACTGGGCTGGGAAGGTACCGTATACGCCCAGGTGATTCGTGGAAACGCCCTCGGTGTATACTGCGCTAGCGTAGGCTAGCACAACTGCTATAGAGCACGCGCCCTACTTGGGCAGGGCCACGAGGCAGGAGCTCCAGAAGGTAGCTCGGAACTCAGTTACCGTGCGGTTCGTCTCTGCGACGCACAACCGCAAAGCCCAGAGCGAAAAAAAAAAAAAAAAGAACAGAAAATCATCTGCTGCCGGTCATTACCTACGCCTGCCCGGTCTGGGGTTAACTCGCCGCAATGCATAAAAGAAGTAGCAGAGCGTCCTCGACAGGGGTCTTCGGCTAGCGGCCAAAGTCCCCCGTCGCTTTTCATCACGCCTTCTAAGGAGGGGACTTGGCGTCCGCTCCGTAGACGAAACAGTTAGGCGGCTTGCACGCAGATTTTATGCACGTGCGGCGAGGTTCCCAGACAATCCTCTAGTGGCTGGGCTGGGAAGGTACCGTATACGTCCAGGTGATTCGTGGAAACGCTCTCGGTGTATACTGCGCTAGTGTCCCGGATTCTGACGTTTCATACTTTTTCCAGTTTTGACTTCCCTGGCGCTCTTCGCCAATAATCCATTTCAGTAGCTTCCAACAACTTTGCTGTTCTTTGTATTATTGGCCATATTTCACACCCGTATGACGTAATTGGTTTCACGATTGTATTGTACAGTATATACGATGTTTATTTTGTTTTGATATTTGTTGGTCCAACAATATGTTGTTCAGCAATGCTATTGAGTTTCTTCCCATGTTATTTCTTTCTCTTATCGCTTTATCTAGACTACCATCTTGTGTAACTGTTGTTCCTAGATATTTATAGCTACTGCAATTTATTATTTCTTGTTCGTCTTCTTGTAGATGAAATAAGTTTTATAAACAGAAATAACACTGTTGCACACCACTATCGGGGAAAAAACTAGCTGAAAAATCTTTCTATAGTGGTGTGCAACTATAGAACTTTCTATAATTCTGTTTGTGATTAATAAACCACTACCTCAAGAATATTAATTAAGTTTTATAAACATCGTGTTCCATCAATGAAAGTGGGTGGCTTGTGGAAGCTTGTGTGTTTTACTAATTAGATCTTTTTTGCTTCGTCTGTGAAAATCTTGGCAAACAGGGACGCCACGTCAGAGTTCACTATAACTGGAGAATCCATCCGGGCAGGCAGAATGTCTGTGAAACGTCGCGTTTATTAGTGGTCTTGGTCAGCATTTGCAGCTGGCGAGCGACGTAGTTGGGAATCTTCTGAGTCAGCCAACCTATAGTGCTGACAGTTGTTATTATAGTGTTGAGAAACAAGCAGAAGCAGGAAAAGTTTTTTTTCTCCATATATAAACAAAATGACGGCCGAATATAGAGGTTACTGGGAAGACATGGCGTGAAGACCGTCTTTAAGCCAACACGGAGCATCCAACAACATCTAAAGTCACCCTGTGGCTTCGGGTGGGGTATACAGTATCCCATGTTCGTGCGGACAACTGTATATTGGTACTACGAAGCGCAGCGCGAGGACGCGTATCGCTAACACAAGCGGGCGTGTCGAAGCGGTTGTCGAAGAAGTCAGCGCTTGCTGAGCACCTTATGGCCAATGACGACCACGTACTGAACTTGAAGCGATCGAGATATATAAACACAATAACAGCCTCAGCAAGAAGAAAAAGTGCTTGAGGCTGAATAAGGCCTGGGTATCCGGCACGCAGAGCGTCTCGGATCGCTACCACGGACATAACGTCTAACTCCGCTGTTGACACAGGCGAGGAAAGGGACTGACTAAGCTCTCGGCCAATCAGGTAGCAGCCCGCACTCGGACGGCTATATAAGTGCGACGTCGCCATCAGAAAGCAAGCAAGCAAGCAATACGTCTAGATTTTGTTGAAACCAAGACTGTGGCTGAGATACGTTAACGCCCGTTCACGGAGTAGGTTTTAAAGCAAGCAATACGTCTAGATTTTGTTGAAACCAAGTCTGTGGCTGAGATACGTTAACGCCCGTTCACGGAGTAGGTTTAAAAGCAAGCAATACGTCTAGATTTTGTTGAAACCAAGTCTGTGGCTGAGATACGTTAACGACCGTTCACGGAGTAGGTTTAAAAGCAAGCAATACGTCTAGATTTTGTTGAAACCAAGTCTGTGGCTGAGATACGTTAACGCCCGTTCACGGAGTAGGTTTTAAAGCAAGCAATACGTCTAGATTTTGTTGAAACCAAGTCTGCGGCTGAGATACGTTAACGCCCGTTCACGGAGTAGGTTTAAAAGCAAGCAATACGTCTAGATTTTGTTGAAACCAAGTCTGCGGCTGAGATACGTTAACGCCCGTTCACGGAGTAGGTTTAAAAGCAAGCAATACGTCTAGATTTTGTTGAAACAAAGTCTGTGGCTGAGATACGTTAACGCCGGTTCACGGAGTAGGTTTAAAAGCAAGAAATACGTCTAGATTTTGTTGAAACCAAGTCTGTGGCTGAGATACGTTAACGCCCGTTCACGGAGTAGGTTTTAAAGCAAGCAATACGTCGAGATTTTGTTGAAACCAAGTCTGTGGCTGAGATACGTTAACGCCCGTTCACGGAGTAGGTTTAAAAGCAAGCAATACGTCTAGATTTTGTTGAAACCAAGTCTGTGGCTGAGATACGTTAACGCCCGTTCACGGAGTTGGTTTAAAAGCAAGCAATACGTCTAGATTTTGTTGAAACCAAGTCTGTGGCTGAGATACGTTAACGCCCGTTCACGGAGGAGGTTTTAAAGCAAGCAATACGTCGAGATTTTGTTGAAACCAAGTCTGTGGCTGAGATACGTTAACGCCCGTTCACGGAGTAGGTTTAAAAGCAAGCAATACGTCGAGATTTTGTTGAAACCAAGTCTGTGGCTGAGATACGTTAACGCCCGTTCACGGAGTAGGTTTTAAAGCAAGCAATACGTCGAGATTTTGTTGAAACCAAGTCTGTGGCTGAGATACGTTAACGCCCGTTCACGGAGTAGGTTTAAAAGCAAGCAATACGTCGAGATTTTGTTGAAACCAAGTCTGTGGCTGAGATACGTTAACGCCCGTTCACGGAGTAGGTTTAAAAGCAAGCAATACGTCTAGATTTTGTTGAAACCAAGTCTGTGGCTGAGATACGTTAACGCCCGTTCACGGAGTAGGTTTAAAAGCAAGCAATACGTCTAGATTTTGTTGAAACCAAGTCTGTGGCTGAGATACGTTAACGCCCGTTCACGGAGTAGGTTTAAAAGCAAGCAATACGTCTAGATTTTGTTGAAACCAAGTCTGTGGCTGAGATACGTTAACGCCCGTTCACGGAGTAGGTTTAAAAGCAAGCAATAAGTCTAGATTTTGTTGAAACCAAGTCTGTGGCTGAGATACGTTAACGCCCGTTCACGGAGTAGGTTTTAAAGCAAGCAATACGTCGAGATTTTGTTGAAACCAAGTCTGTGGCTGAGATACGTTAACGCCCGTTCACGGAGTAGGTTTTAAAGCAAGCAATACGTCGAGATTTTGTTGAAACCAAGTCTGTGGCTGAGATACGTTAACGCCCGTTCACGGAGTAGGTTTTAAAGCAAGCAATACGTCGAGATTTTGTTGAAACCAAGTCTGTGGCTGAGATACGTTAACGCCCGTTCACGGAGTAGGTTTGAAAGCAAGCAATACGTCTAGATTTTGTTGAAACCAAGTCTGTGGCTGAGATACGTTAACGCCCGTTCACGGAGTAGGTTTAAAAGCAAGCAATACGTCTAGATTTTGTTGAATCCAAGTCTATGGCTGAGATACGTTAACGCCCGTACACGGAGTAGGTTTAAGAGCAAGCAATACGTCGAGATTTTGTTGAATCCAAGTCTATGGCTGAGATACGTTAACGCCACCTTTGCCACCACACTGCAATATAGAGCTGGACACTTTCCTGAACTATCTCAATACTAAACACATGAACATTCAACTTACAATGAAAATAGAATAGGATAAATAGGTACCTTCTTTTTTGATGTACTACTCATGAAAAAAAGTCTTGTATGCAAGTTTACCTTAAGCGCGCGTGCACACACACACACACACACACACACACACTCACTCACTCACTCACACTCACGAACATGTTATAATACCATCTTCTCACACTATTTTACAAAGAACTGTAGCCTTGTCACCTCTTTCTTGTTATTAAATTCCCTGATTACTGCATAATGCTCTATTCTGTTTGTCAACAAAATCTCTTGTTTCTTGTTTTTTTAACATTGAAAATGTTTATAAGGACGTGTCGCACATTTGAAACGACCGCTGGTGCGTGATCGTAAATGTGAACCGGTGAGTTTCCATAGAAACTACTTCTTTGTTATCAATAACGTAGTACACATATAAAACTTCGCTTATGAATGCGACTACATTTAACTTATAATCTGTACATTGGTAAATGAAGAATGAATTCATTGATTGGTGAATGAAGAATGAATTCATCGATTGGTGAATGAACATAAATATATATATTTTTTAGATTTATTGAAGCATTTTCAATGGCCTTCTCTGTCCATTTCATTTGTGCAACGCCTGTAATTTTTTTTTCTACTAGCTTAATACCTAAATATCGAACGCTGCAAACTGGTAAATTAAAAAAATAATAGATTCAGTAAATAAACAATTTTTGTACGTCCTGGATCAATGAAAACGAACAGGTCCTATCAATAATCATGTCCTGTTGTACCATTTTAAAGAAATAATAATTTTACAAAACAATTTTGCTAACAACAATGCATATCATAATGACACTGTATGCATAGAATAAAGTACATTATGAACATTTACACCTCTAATACGTCAACGATTGTTCGCTTCCATATGATTGAAAGAAAATAAATAGGCCTACAGCCAGGGGCGGATCCAAAAGTTAATGCGGGAGGGGCAAACCGTTGGTCGGGGGTTCCCCCCCCCCCGAAATTTTTTTGTAAACATAAGTTATAAAAGCACAATTTATTGTTTATTTATACATATTAAATCATGTGTAATTGTAAACTTTATAAACTTTTATGACAAATATTACTTTTCTTTATTATCTAATACAAGTGTTACATAAAGAGTGTAGTAGGCCTATATGTTTGCTCTTGATAATGTTACTCTTCAGTAAATTCGCACTCATTTTGTCATTTTGTAGATAACGGTAATACCTTAATTGGTTATTACCTTCAAACCTGTTTTTATAAAAAATAAAGTATGACACACTTAATAGCTATAGAATGGGATGGAATGAATCATAATAAGTTCTATTTAATAAAAGAAGAAATGTCGTTTTTTTATAACAGTATTATATTAAAATTTTACAGACAAGAAATTACTATTAAATGGATGGTGAACATATTTGAAAAAATAATAAAAATCAAATACAGTGACCGCCGCTTAATGTGATCACAGTTACTGGTACCAATTTATTGCTATGCCGTTTAATGCATTTAATATTCTTACCACTTGTTAGAATCTGCCACCTGATAGAATCAAAGTCATTTTGCGGCTACTATATATGTGTAGAAAATAGATTTTAAAATATTTTAACATTATAGGAAATCACGCATAAAATAAAGTTATAGTGTCTTTATTTGTGTAAACAGGAACTTGGTTAGTAGATTACCAAACTACTAAAACTTTACTATGTGTAAATAGGGCCACTGTTTACCAAGTAAGATTCTCGGGGGAGGGGGGCAATTGCACCCGTTGCCCTCCTCTGGATCCGCCCCTGCCAACAGCGTAGGCTTTCACGGCCGGTGTCAACATGATTAAGCTGAAACGAAACCGGGCTGTTAGACTAGTCGCACACTGAGGGCAAGACAGTTGTGTCGACATCCTGCGCACACCGGCAACAGTCTTGTAATGGAAACCGGCCTGTTAGACTAGTCGCACACTGAGGGCAAGACAGTTGTGTCGACATCCTGCGCACACCGGCAACAGTCTTGTAATGGAAACCGGGCTGTTAGACTAGTCGCACACTGAGGGCAAGACAGTTGTGTCGACATCCTGCGCACACCGGCAACAGTCTTGTAATGGAAACCGGCCTGTTAGACTAGTCGCACACTGAGGGCAAGACAGTTGTGTCGACATCCTGCGCACACCGGCAACAGTCTTGTAATGGAAACCGGCCTGTTAGACTAGTCGCACACTGAGGGCAAGACAGTTGTGTCGACATCCTGCGCACACCGGCAACAGTCTTGTAATGGAAACCGGCCTGTTAGACTAGTCGCACACTGAGGGCAAGACAGTTGTGTCGACATCCTGCGCACACCGGCAACAGTCTTGTAATGGAAACCGGCCTGTTAGACTAGTCGCACACTGAGGGCAAGACAGTTGTGTCGACATCCTGCGCACACCGGCAACAGTCTTGTAATGGAAACCGGCCTGTTAGACTAGTCGCACACTGAGGGCAAGACAGTTGTGTCGACATCCTACGCACACCGGCAACAGTCTTGTAATGGAAACCGGCCTGTTAGACTAGTCGCACACTGAGGGCAAGACAGTTGTGTCGACATCCTGCGCACACCGGCAACAGTCTTGTAATGGAAACCGGGCTGTTAGACTAGTCGCACACTGAGGGCAAGACAGTTGTGTCGACATCCTGCGCACACCGGCAACAGTCTTGTAATGGAAACCGGCCTGTTAGACTAGTCGCACACTGAGGGCAAGACAGTTATGTCGACATCCTGCGCACACCGGCAACAGTCTTGTAATGGAAACCGGGCTGTTAGACTAGTCGCACACTGAGGGCAAGACAGTTGTGTCGACATCCTGCGCACACCGGCAACAGTCTTGTAATGGAAACCGGCCTGTTAGACTAGTCGCACACTGAGGGCAAGACAGTTGTGTCGACATCCTGCGCACACCGGCAACAGTCTTGTAATGGAAACCGGGCTGTTAGACTAGTCGCACACTGAGGGCAAGACAGTTGTGTCGACATCCTGCGCACACCGGCAACAGTCTTGTAATGGAAACCGGGCTGTTAGACTAGTCGCACACTGAGGGCAAGACAGTTGTGTCGACATCCTGCGCACACCGGCAACAGTCTTGTAATGGAAACCGGCCTGTTAGACTAGTCGCACACTGAGGGCAAGACAGTTGTGTCGACATCCTGCGCACACCGGCAACAGTCTTGTAATGGAAACCAGCCTGTTAGACTAGTCGCACACTGAGGGCAAGACAGTTGTGTCGACATCCTGCGCACACCGGCAACAGTCTTGTAATGGAAACCGGCCTGTTAGACTAGTCGCACACTGAGGGCAAGACAGTTGTGTCGACATCCTGCGCACACCGGCAACAGTCTTGTAATGGAAACCGGGCTGTTAGACTAGTCGCACACTGAGGGCAAGACAGTTGTGTCGACATCCTGCGCACACCGGCAACAGTCTTGTAATGGAAACCGGGCTGTTAGACTAGTCGCACACTGAGGGCAAGACAGTTGTGTCGACATCCTGCGCACACCGGCAACAGTCTTGTAATGGAAACCGGCCTGTTAGACTAGTCGCACACTGAGGGCAAGACAGTTGTGTCGACATCCTGCGAACACCGGCAACAGTCTTGTAATGGAAACCGGGCTGTTAGACTAGTCGCACACTGAGGGCAAGACAGTTGTGTCGACATCCTGCGCACACCGGCAACAGTCTTGTAATGGAAACCGGGCTGTTAGACTAGTCGCACACTGAGGGCAAGACAGTTGTGTCGACATCCTGCGCACACCGGCAACAGTCTTGTAATGGAAACCGGCCTGTTAGACTAGTCGCACACTGAGGGCAAGACAGTTGTGTCGACATCCTGCGCACACCGGCAACAGTCTTGTAATGGAAACCAGCCTGTTAGACTAGTCGCACACTGAGGGCAAGACAGTTGTGTCGACATCCTGCGCACACCGGCAACAGTCTTGTAATGGAACCGGCCTGTTAGACTAGTCGCACACTGAGGGCAAGACAGTTGTGTCGACATCCTGCGCACACCGGCAACAGTCTTGTAATGGAAACCGGGCTGTTAGACTAGTCGCACACTGAGGGCAAGACAGTTGTGTCGACATCCTGCGCACACCGGCAACAGTCTTGTAATGGAAACCGGGCTGTTAGACTAGTCGCACACTGAGGGTAAGACAGTTGTGTCGACATCCTGCGCACACCGGCAACAGTCTTGTAATGGAAACCGGGCTGTTAGACTAGTCGCACACTGAGGGCAAGACAGTTGTGTCGACATCCTGCGCACACCGGCAACAGTCTTGTAATGGAAACCGGGCTGTTAGACTAGTCGCACACTGAGGGCAAGACAGTTGTGTCGACATCCTGCGCACACCGGCAACAGTCTTGTAATGGAAACCGGGCTGTTAGACTAGGCGCACACTGAGGGCAAGACAGTTGTGTCGACATCCTGCGCACACCGGCGATAGTCTTGTAATGGAAACCGGGCTGTTACACTAGTCGCACACTGAGGACAAGACAGTTGTGTCGACATCCTGCGCACACCGGCAACAGTCTTGTAATGGAAACCGGCCTGTTAGACTAGTCGCACACTGAGGGCAAGACAGTTGTGTCGACATCCTGCGCACACCGGCAACAGTCTTGTAATGGAAACCGGGCTGTTAGACTAGTCGCACACTGAGGGCAAGACAGTTGTGTCGACATCCAGCGCACACCGGCAACAGTCTTGTAATGGAAACCGGGCTGTTAGACTAGTCGCACACTGAGGGCAAGACAGTTGTGTCGACATCCTGCGCACACCGGCGATAGTCTTGTAATGGAAACCGGGCTGTTAGACTAGTCGCACACTGAGGGCAAGACAGTTGTGTCGACATCCTGCGCACACCGGCGATAGTCTTGTAATGGAAACCGGGCTGTTAGACTAGTCGCACACTGAGGGCAAGACAGTTGTGTCGACATCCTGCGCACACCGGCAACAGTCTTGTAATGGAAACCGGGCTGTTAGACTAGTCGCACACTGAGGGCAAGACAGTTGTGTCGCCATCCTGCGCACACCGGCGACAGTCTTGTAATGGAAACCGGGATGTTAGACAAGTCGCACACTGAGGGCAAGACAGTTGTGTCACCAACCTGCGCACACCGGCGACAGTCTTGTAATGGAAACCGGGCTGTTAGACTAGTCGCACACTGAGGGCAAGACAGTTGTGTCGACATCCTGCGCACACCGGCGATAGTCTTGTAATGGAAACCGGGCTGTTAGACTAGTCGCACACTGAGGGCAAGACAGTTGTGTCGACATCCTGCGCACACCGGCAACAGTCTTGTAATGGAAACCGGGCTGTTAGACTAGTCGCACACTGAGGGCAAGACAGTTGTGTCGACATCCTGCGCATACCGGCGATAGTCTTGTAATGGAAACCGGGCTGTTAGACTAGTCGCACACTGAGGGCAAGACAGTTGTGTCGACATCCTGCGCACACCGGCGATAGTCTTGTAATGGAAACCGGGCTGTTATACTAGTCGCACACTGAGGGCAAGACAGTTGTGTCGACATCCTGCGCACACCGGCAACAGTCTTGTAATGGAAACCGGGCTGTTAGACTAGTCGCACACTGAGGGCAAGACAGTTGTGTCGCCATCCTGCGCACACCGGCGACAGTCTTGTAATGGAAACCGGGCTGTTAGACTAGTCGCACACTGAGGGCAAGACAGTTGTGTCGCCATCCTGCGCACACCGGCGACAGTCTTGTAATGGAAACCGGGCTGTTAGACTAGTCGCACACTGAGGGCAAGACAGTTGTGTCGCCATCCTGCGAACACCGGCGACAGTCTTGTAATGGAAACCGGGCTGTTAGACTAGTCGCACACTGAGGGCAAGACAGTTGTGTCGACATCCTGCGCACACCGGCAACAGTCTTGTAATGGAAACCGGCTTGTTAGACTAGTCGCACACTGAGGGCAAGACAGTTGTGTCGACATCCTGCGCACACCGGCGATAGTCTTGTAATGGAAACCGGGATGTTAGACTAGTCGCACACTGAGGGCAAGACAGTTATGTCGACATCCTGCGCACACCGGCGACAGTCTTGTAATGGAAACCGGGCTGTTAGACTAGTCGCACACTGAGGGCAAGACAGTTATGTCGATATCCTGCGCACACCGGCGACAGTCTTGTAATGGAAACCGGGCTGTTAGACTAGTCGCACACTGAGGGCAAGACAGTTGTGTCTACATCCTGCGCACACCGGCGACAGTCTTGTAATGGAAACCGGGCTGTTAGACTAGTCGCACACTGAGGGCAAGACAGTTGTGTCGATATCCTGCGCACATCGGCGATAGTCTTGTCATGGAAACCGGGCTGTTAGACTAGTCGCACACTGAGGGCAAGACAGTTGTGTCGACATCCTGCGCACACCGGCGATAGTCTTGTAATGGAAACCGGGCTGTTAGACTAGTCGCACACTGAGGGCAAGACAGTTGTGTCGACATCCTGCGCACACCGGCCATAGTCTTGTAATGGAAACCGGGCTGTTATACTAGTCGCACACTGAGGGCAAGACAGTTGTGTCGCCATCCTGCGCACACCGGCGACAGTCTTGTAATGGAAACCGGGCTGTTAGACTAGTCGCACACTGAGGGCAAGACAGTTGTGTCGCCATCCTGCGCACACCGGCGACAGTCTTGTAATGGAAACCGGGCTGTTAGACCAGTCGCACTCTGAGGGCAAGACATTTGTGTCGCCATCCTGCGCACACCGGCGACAGTCTTGTAATGGAAACCGGGCTGTTAGACTAGTCGCGCACTGAGGGCAAGACAGTTGTGTCGACATCCTGCGCACACCGGCAACAGTCTTGTAATGGAAACCGGGCTGTTAGACTAGTCGCACACTGAGGGCAAGACAGTTGTGTCGACATCCTGCGCACACCGGCAACAGTCTTGTAATGGAAACCGGGCTGTTAGACTAGTCGCACACTGAGGGCAAGACAGTTGTGTCGACATCCTGCGCACACCGGCAACAGTCTTGTAATGGAAACCGGCCTGTTAGACTAGTCGCACACTGAGGGCAAGACAGTTGTGTCGACATCCTGCGCACACCGGCAACAGTCTTGTAATGGAAACCGGGCTGTTAGACTAGTCGCACACTGAGGGCAAGACAGTTGTGTCGACGTCCTGCGCACACCGGCAACAGTCTTGTAATGGAAACCGGGCTGTTAGACTAGTCGCACACTGAGGGCAAGACAGTTGTGTCGACATCCTGCGCACACCGGCAACAGTCTTGTAATGGAAACCGGCCTGTTAGACTAGTCGCACACTGAGGGCAAGACAGTTGTGTCGACATCCTGCGCACACCGGCAACAGTCTTGTAATGGAAACCAGCCTGTTAGACTAGTCGCACACTGAGGGCAAGACAGTTGTGTCGACATCCTGCGCACACCGGCAACAGTCTTGTAATGGAAACCGGCCTGTTAGACTAGTCGCACACTGAGGGCAAGACAGTTGTGTCGACATCCTGCGCACACCGGCAACAGTCTTGTAATGGAAACCGGGCTGTTAGACTAGTCGCACACTGAGGGCAAGACAGTTGTGTCGACATCCTGCGCACACCGGCAACAGTCTTGTAATGGAAACCGGCCTGTTAGACTAGTCGCACACTGAGGGCAAGACAGTTGTGTCGACATCCTGCGCACACCGGCAACAGTCTTGTAATGGAAACCGGGCTGTTAGACTAGTCGCACACTGAGGGCAAGACAGTTGTGTCGACATCCTGCGCACACCGGCAACAGTCTTGTAATGGAAACCGGGCTGTTAGACTAGTCGCACACTGAGGGCAAGACAGTTGTGTCGACATCCTGCGCACACCGGCAACAGTCTTGTAATGGAAACCGGGCTGTTAGACTAGGCGCACACTGAGGGCAAGACAGTTGTGTCGACATCCTGCGCACACCGGCGATAGTCTTGTAATGGAAACCGGGCTGTTACACTAGTCGCACACTGAGGACAAGACAGTTGTGTCGACATCCTGCGCACACCGGCAACAGTCTTGTAATGGAAACCGGCCTGTTAGACTAGTCGCACACTGAGGGCAAGACAGTTGTGTCGACATCCTGCGCACACCGGCAACAGTCTTGTAATGGAAACCGGCCTGTTAGACTAGTCGCACACTGAGGGCAAGACAGTTGTGTCGACATCCTGCGCACACCGGCAACAGTCTTGTAATGGAAACCGGGCTGTTAGACTAGTCGCACACTGAGGGCAAGACAGTTGTGTCGACATCCTGCGCACACCGGCGATAGTCTTGTAATGGAAACCGGGCTGTTAGACTAGTCGCACACTGAGGGCAAGACAGTTGTGTCGACATCCTGCGCACACCGGCGATAGTCTTGTAATGGAAACCGGGCTGTTAGACTAGTCGCACACTGAGGGCAAGACAGTTGTGTCGACATCCTGCGCACACCGGCAACAGTCTTGTAATGGAAACCGGGCTGTTAGACTAGTCGCACACTGAGGGCAAGACAGTTGTGTCGCCATCCTGCGCACACCGGCGACAGTCTTTTAATGGAAACCGGGATGTTAGACTAGTCGCACACTGAGGGCAAGACAGTTGTGTCGACATCCTGCACACACCGGCGATAGTCTTGTAATGGAAACCGGGCTGTTAGACTAGTCGCACACTGAGGGCAAGACAGTTGTGTCGACATCCTGCGCACACCGGCAACAGTCTTGTAATGGAAACCGGGCTGTTAGACTAGTCGCACACTGAGGGCAAGACAGTTGTGTCGACATCCTACGCATACCGGCGATAGTCTTGTAATGGAAACCGGGCTGTTAGACTAGTCGCACACTGAGGGCAAGACAGTTGTGTCGACATCCTGCGCACACCGGCGATAGTCTTGTAATGGAAACCGGGCTGTTATACTAGTCGCACACTGAGGGCAAGACAGTTGTGTCGACATCCTGCGCACACCGGCAACAGTCTTGTAATGGAAACCGGGCTGTTAGACTAGTCGCACACTGAGGGCAAGACAGTTGTGTCGCCATCCTGCGCACACCGGCGACAGTCTTGTAATGGAAACCGGGCTGTTAGACTAGTCGCACACTGAGGGCAAGACAGTTGTGTCGCCATCCTGCGCACACCGGCGACAGTCTTGTAATGGAAACCGGGCTGTTAGACTAGTCGCACACTGAGGGCAAGACAGTTGTGTCGCCATCCTGCGAACACCGGCGATAGTCTTGTAATGGAAACCGGGCTGTTAGACTAGTCGCACACTGAGGGCAAGACAGTTGTGTCGATATCCTGCGCACATCGGCGATAGTCTTGTAATGGAAACCGGGCTGTTAGACTAGTCGCACACTGAGGGCAAGACAGTTGTGTCGACATCCTGCGCACACCGGCGATAGTCTTGTAATGGAAACCGGGATGTTAGACTAGTCGCACACTGAGGGCAAGACAGTTATGTCGACATCCTGCGCACACCGGCGACAGTCTTGTAATGGAAACCGGGCTGTTAGACTAGTCGCACACTGAGGGCAAGACAGTTATGTCGATATCCTGCGCACACCGGCGACAGTCTTGTAATGGAAACCGGGCTGTTAGACTAGTCGCACACTGAGGGCAAGACAGTTGTGTCTACATCCTGCGCACACCGGCGACAGTCTTGTAATGGAAACCGGGCTGTTAGACTAGTCGCACACTGAGGGCAAGACAGTTGTGTCGATATCCTGCGCACATCGGCGATAGTCTTGTCATGGAAACCGGGCTGTTAGACTAGTCGCACACTGAGGGCAAGACAGTTGTGTCGACATCCTGCGCACACCGGCGATAGTCTTGTAATGGAAACCGGGCTGTTAGACTAGTCGCACACTGAGGGCAAGACAGTTGTGTCGACATCCTGCGCACACCGGCCATAGTCTTGTAATGGAAACCGGGCTGTTATACTAGTCGCACACTGAGGGCAAGACAGTTGTGTCGCCATCCTGCGCACACCGGCGACAGTCTTGTAATGGAAACCGGGCTGTTAGACTAGTCGCACACTGAGGGCAAGACAGTTGTGTCGCCATCCTGCGCACACCGGCGACAGTCTTGTAATGGAAACCGGGCTGTTAGACCAGTCGCACTCTGAGGGCAAGACATTTGTGTCGCCATCCTGCGCACACCGGCGACAGTCTTGTAATGGAAACCGGGCTGTTAGACTAGTCGCACACTGAGGGCAAGACAGTTGTGTCGACATCCTGCGCACACCGGCAACAGTCTTGTAATGGAAACCGGGCTGTTAGACTAGTCGCACACTGAGGGCAAGACAGTTGTGTCGACATCCTGCGCACACCGGCAACAGTCTTGTAATGGAAACCGGGCTGTTAGACTAGGCGCACACTGAGGGCAAGACAGTTGTGTCGACATCCTGCGCACACCGGCGATAGTCTTGTAATGGAAACCGGGCTGTTACACTAGTCGCACACTGAGGACAAGACAGTTGTGTCGACATCCTGCGCACACCGGCAACAGTCTTGTAATGGAAACCGGCCTGTTAGACTAGTCGCACACTGAGGGCAAGACAGTTGTGTCGACATCCTGCGCACACCGGCAACAGTCTTGTAATGGAAACCGGGCTGTTAGACTAGTCGCACACTGAGGGCAAGACAGTTGTGTCGACATCCAGCGCACACCGGCAACAGTCTTGTAATGGAAACCGGGCTGTTAGACTAGTCGCACACTGAGGGCAAGACAGTTGTGTCGACATCCTGCGCACACCGGCGATAGTCTTGTAATGGAAACCGGGCTGTTAGACTAGTCGCACACTGAGGGCAAGACAGTTGTGTCGACATCCTGCGCACACCGGCGATAGTCTTGTAATGGAAACCGGGCTGTTAGACTAGTCGCACACTGAGGGCAAGACAGTTGTGTCGACATCCTGCGCACACCGGCAACAGTCTTGTAATGGAAACCGGGCTGTTAGACTAGTCGCACACTGAGGGCAAGACAGTTGTGTCGCCATCCTGCGCACACCGGCGACAGTCTTGTAATGGAAACCGGGATGTTAGACTAGTCGCACACTGAGGGCAAGACAGTTGTGTCACCAACCTGCGCACACCGGCGACAGTCTTGTAATGGAAACCGGGCTGTTAGACTAGTCGCACACTGAGGGCAAGACAGTTGTGTCGACATCCTGCGCACACCGGCGATAGTCTTGTAATGGAAACCGGGCTGTTAGACTAGTCGCACACTGAGGGCAAGACAGTTGTGTCGACATCCTGCGCACACCGGCAACAGTCTTGTAATGGAAACCGGGCTGTTAGACTAGTCGCACACTGAGGGCAAGACAGTTGTGTCGACATCCTGCGCATACCGGCGATAGTCTTGTAATGGAAACCGGGCTGTTAGACTAGTCGCACACTGAGGGCAAGACAGTTGTGTCGACATCCTGCGCACACCGGCGATAGTCTTGTAATGGAAACCGGGCTGTTATACTAGTCGCACACTGAGGGCAAGACAGTTGTGTCGACATCCTGCGCACACCGGCAACAGTCTTGTAATGGAAACCGGGCTGTTAGACTAGTCGCACACTGAGGGCAAGACAGTTGTGTCGCCATCCTGCGCACACCGGCGACAGTCTTGTAATGGAAACCGGGCTGTTAGACTAGTCGCACACTGAGGGCAAGACAGTTGTGTCGCCATCCTGCGCACACCGGCGACAGTCTTGTAATGGAAACCGGGCTGTTAGACTAGTCGCACACTGAGGGCAAGACAGTTGTGTCGCCATCCTGCGAACACCGGCGACAGTCTTGTAATGGAAACCGGGCTGTTAGACTAGTCGCACACTGAGGGCAAGACAGTTGTGTCGACATCCTGCGCACACCGGCAACAGTCTTGTAATGGAAACCGGCTTGTTAGACTAGTCGCACACTGAGGGCAAGACAGTTGTGTCGACATCCTGCGCACACCGGCGATAGTCTTGTAATGGAAACCGGGATGTTAGACTAGTCGCACACTGAGGGCAAGACAGTTATGTCGACATCCTGCGCACACCGGCGACAGTCTTGTAATGGAAACCGGGCTGTTAGACTAGTCGCACACTGAGGGCAAGACAGTTATGTCGATATCCTGCGCACACCGGCGACAGTCTTGTAATGGAAACCGGGCTGTTAGACTAGTCGCACACTGAGGGCAAGACAGTTGTGTCTACATCCTGCGCACACCGGCGACAGTCTTGTAATGGAAACCGGGCTGTTAGACTAGTCGCACACTGAGGGCAAGACAGTTGTGTCGATATCCTGCGCACATCGGCGATAGTCTTGTCATGGAAACCGGGCTGTTAGACTAGTCGCACACTGAGGGCAAGACAGTTGTGTCGACATCCTGCGCACACCGGCGATAGTCTTGTAATGGAAACCGGGCTGTTAGACTAGTCGCACACTGAGGGCAAGACAGTTGTGTCGACATCCTGCGCACACCGGCCATAGTCTTGTAATGGAAACCGGGCTGTTATACTAGTCGCACACTGAGGGCAAGACAGTTGTGTCGCCATCCTGCGCACACCGGCGACAGTCTTGTAATGGAAACCGGGCTGTTAGACTAGTCGCACACTGAGGGCAAGACAGTTGTGTCGCCATCCTGCGCACACCGGCGACAGTCTTGTAATGGAAACCGGGCTGTTAGACCAGTCGCACTCTGAGGGCAAGACATTTGTGTCGCCATCCTGCGCACACCGGCGACAGTCTTGTAATGGAAACCGGGCTGTTAGACTAGTCGCGCACTGAGGGCAAGACAGTTGTGTCGACATCCTGCGCACACCGGCAACAGTCTTGTAATGGAAACCGGGCTGTTAGACTAGTCGCACACTGAGGGCAAGACAGTTGTGTCGACATCCTGCGCACACCGGCAACAGTCTTGTAATGGAAACCGGGCTGTTAGACTAGTCGCACACTGAGGGCAAGACAGTTGTGTCGACATCCTGCGCACACCGGCAACAGTCTTGTAATGGAAACCGGCCTGTTAGACTAGTCGCACACTGAGGGCAAGACAGTTGTGTCGACATCCTGCGCACACCGGCAACAGTCTTGTAATGGAAACCGGGCTGTTAGACTAGTCGCACACTGAGGGCAAGACAGTTGTGTCGACGTCCTGCGCACACCGGCAACAGTCTTGTAATGGAAACCGGGCTGTTAGACTAGTCGCACACTGAGGGCAAGACAGTTGTGTCGACATCCTGCGCACACCGGCAACAGTCTTGTAATGGAAACCGGCCTGTTAGACTAGTCGCACACTGAGGGCAAGACAGTTGTGTCGACATCCTGCGCACACCGGCAACAGTCTTGTAATGGAAACCAGCCTGTTAGACTAGTCGCACACTGAGGGCAAGACAGTTGTGTCGACATCCTGCGCACACCGGCAACAGTCTTGTAATGGAAACCGGCCTGTTAGACTAGTCGCACACTGAGGGCAAGACAGTTGTGTCGACATCCTGCGCACACCGGCAACAGTCTTGTAATGGAAACCGGGCTGTTAGACTAGTCGCACACTGAGGGCAAGACAGTTGTGTCGACATCCTGCGCACACCGGCAACAGTCTTGTAATGGAAACCGGCCTGTTAGACTAGTCGCACACTGAGGGCAAGACAGTTGTGTCGACATCCTGCGCACACCGGCAACAGTCTTGTAATGGAAACCGGGCTGTTAGACTAGTCGCACACTGAGGGCAAGACAGTTGTGTCGACATCCTGCGCACACCGGCAACAGTCTTGTAATGGAAACCGGGCTGTTAGACTAGTCGCACACTGAGGGCAAGACAGTTGTGTCGACATCCTGCGCACACCGGCAACAGTCTTGTAATGGAAACCGGGCTGTTAGACTAGGCGCACACTGAGGGCAAGACAGTTGTGTCGACATCCTGCGCACACCGGCGATAGTCTTGTAATGGAAACCGGGCTGTTACACTAGTCGCACACTGAGGACAAGACAGTTGTGTCGACATCCTGCGCACACCGGCAACAGTCTTGTAATGGAAACCGGCCTGTTAGACTAGTCGCACACTGAGGGCAAGACAGTTGTGTCGACATCCTGCGCACACCGGCAACAGTCTTGTAATGGAAACCGGCCTGTTAGACTAGTCGCACACTGAGGGCAAGACAGTTGTGTCGACATCCTGCGCACACCGGCAACAGTCTTGTAATGGAAACCGGGCTGTTAGACTAGTCGCACACTGAGGGCAAGACAGTTGTGTCGACATCCTGCGCACACCGGCGATAGTCTTGTAATGGAAACCGGGCTGTTAGACTAGTCGCACACTGAGGGCAAGACAGTTGTGTCGACATCCTGCGCACACCGGCGATAGTCTTGTAATGGAAACCGGGCTGTTAGACTAGTCGCACACTGAGGGCAAGACAGTTGTGTCGACATCCTGCGCACACCGGCAACAGTCTTGTAATGGAAACCGGGCTGTTAGACTAGTCGCACACTGAGGGCAAGACAGTTGTGTCGCCATCCTGCGCACACCGGCGACAGTCTTTTAATGGAAACCGGGATGTTAGACTAGTCGCACACTGAGGGCAAGACAGTTGTGTCGACATCCTGCACACACCGGCGATAGTCTTGTAATGGAAACCGGGCTGTTAGACTAGTCGCACACTGAGGGCAAGACAGTTGTGTCGACATCCTGCGCACACCGGCAACAGTCTTGTAATGGAAACCGGGCTGTTAGACTAGTCGCACACTGAGGGCAAGACAGTTGTGTCGACATCCTACGCATACCGGCGATAGTCTTGTAATGGAAACCGGGCTGTTAGACTAGTCGCACACTGAGGGCAAGACAGTTGTGTCGACATCCTGCGCACACCGGCGATAGTCTTGTAATGGAAACCGGGCTGTTATACTAGTCGCACACTGAGGGCAAGACAGTTGTGTCGACATCCTGCGCACACCGGCAACAGTCTTGTAATGGAAACCGGGCTGTTAGACTAGTCGCACACTGAGGGCAAGACAGTTGTGTCGCCATCCTGCGCACACCGGCGACAGTCTTGTAATGGAAACCGGGCTGTTAGACTAGTCGCACACTGAGGGCAAGACAGTTGTGTCGCCATCCTGCGCACACCGGCGACAGTCTTGTAATGGAAACCGGGCTGTTAGACTAGTCGCACACTGAGGGCAAGACAGTTGTGTCGCCATCCTGCGAACACCGGCGACAGTCTTGTAATGGAAACCGGGCTGTTAGACTAGTCGCACACTGAGGGCAAGACAGTTGTGTCGATATCCTGCGCACATCGGCGATAGTCTTGTAATGGAAACCGGGCTGTTAGACTAGTCGCACACTGAGGGCAAGACAGTTGTGTCGACATCCTGCGCACACCGGCGATAGTCTTGTAATGGAAACCGGGATGTTAGACTAGTCGCACACTGAGGGCAAGACAGTTATGTCGACATCCTGCGCACACCGGCGACAGTCTTGTAATGGAAACCGGGCTGTTAGACTAGTCGCACACTGAGGGCAAGACAGTTATGTCGATATCCTGCG
The DNA here is from genome assembly GCA_034769895.1 of Magicicada septendecula. NCBI lineage: Eukaryota > Metazoa > Arthropoda > Insecta > Hemiptera > Cicadidae > Magicicada > Magicicada septendecula. The sequence continues at coordinate 1,384,460,860 of CM068367.1, read as the reverse complement.
CACACCGGCGACAGTCTTGTAATGGAAACCGGGCTGTTAGACTAGTCGCACACTGAGGGCAAGACAGTTGTGTCTACATCCTGCGCACACCGGCGACAGTCTTGTAATGGAAACCGGGCTGTTAGACTAGTCGCACACTGAGGGCAAGACAGTTGTGTCGATATCCTGCGCACATCGGCGATAGTCTTGTCATGGAAACCGGGCTGTTAGACTAGTCGCACACTGAGGGCAAGACAGTTGTGTCGACATCCTGCGCACACCGGCGATAGTCTTGTAATGGAAACCGGGCTGTTAGACTAGTCGCACACTGAGGGCAAGACAGTTGTGTCGACATCCTGCGCACACCGGCCATAGTCTTGTAATGGAAACCGGGCTGTTATACTAGTCGCACACTGAGGGCAAGACAGTTGTGTCGCCATCCTGCGCACACCGGCGACAGTCTTGTAATGGAAACCGGGCTGTTAGACTAGTCGCACACTGAGGGCAAGACAGTTGTGTCGCCATCCTGCGCACACCGGCGACAGTCTTGTAATGGAAACCGGGCTGTTAGACCAGTCGCACTCTGAGGGCAAGACATTTGTGTCGCCATCCTGCGCACACCGGCGACAGTCTTGTAATGGAAACCGGGCTGTTAGACTAGTCGCGCACTGAGGACAAGACAGTAGTGTCGCTATCCTGCGCACACCGGCGACAGTCTTGTAATGGAAACCGGGCTGTTAGACTAGTCGCACACTGAGGGCAAGACAGTTGTGTCGCCATCCTGCGCACAACGGCGACAGTCTTGTAATGGAAACCGGGCTGTTAGACCAGTCGCACACTGAGGGCAAGACAGTTGTGTCGCCATCCTGCGCACACCGGCGACAGTCTTGTAATGGAAACCGGGCTGTTAGACTAGTCGCACACTGAGGGCAAGACAGTTGTGTCGACATCCTGCGCACACCGGCAACAGTCTTGTAATGGAAACCGGGCTGTTAGACTAGTCGCACACTGAGGACAAGACAGTTGTGTCGCCATCCTTCGCACACCGGCGACAGTCTTGTAATGGAAACCGGGCTGTTAGTCCAGTCGGACACTGAGGGCAAGACAGTTGTGTCGCCATCCTGCGCACACCGGTGACAGTCTTGTAATGGAAACCGGGCTGTTTGACTAGTCGCACACTGAGTCTGCAGACTGTCTTTCCGATGTCTGCGGCGGAGCGCGACAGTAGAACGGCAAAACAGTAGTGTCGCCGTCCTGCGCACACCGGCGACAGTCTTGTAATGGAAACCGGGCTGTTAGACTAGTCGCACACTGAGGGCAAGACAGTTGTGTCGCCATCCTGCGCACACCGGTGACAGTCTTGTAATGGAAACTGCTGCAACTGTTGCTTTATTAATTCGTTTTCTATATAAAAAAGAAGAAGGCAGTACTGGATGCACCCTATGTATAGTTCGAGATTAATGAATGGAAAATTTTATTCACTGTATGAAATCTCGCGGGAGCATCCAAAAAAGTTTTTTCATACCTTATAATAAATGTAACAACTTTTGACGAGTTGCTAAATCTTCTTGAGCCAGCTGTGACACACAAAAATACAAATACTTGCGTACACTTAAAAATACTGTTTTTAACATTGATATCTGAATAGACTTTCAGGTTTTTATCGTAAGTGGCCGGTTTCTTTTTCACCTCCTCTATTAGTCTTTCTATATCTTCCATAATTAAAAAATTACACCAAATAATTAAAAATTTTCAAATTTAATTGTCGTAATAATAATACATTCAAGAATAAATTAAGACAGTGCATCGCGACTGGGTACACACAATACTAGCATACACTGATGGCGGTAGACAGTTTTGCCCTTGGTGTGCGGTAGCCACATCTACATCAATGTATTTTTTAAGGACGCCCGACAGTCGGGGGTGGGGGGCAAAAATGAGGCGGGTGTCGCTTGAGCTCGACGGCTATTCTGTCGCGCCCGTGTCTTCTCTTACAGTGTACGCACTCAGGAAAACAACATGTGCCTTTGGTTTGGAGACAAAACAGTCTGCGGGCAAAAAGTTTCCAGTGTGCGGTAGCATTTAGGTCGTGGTCGGTTGCTGGTAACCAGCGACACAGCCGGCTAACGCTTCAATCTCAGCCCCCGGGGATCTTCTTCAGACCCGCAAAACGACAGAGAACACACGTACGGTAGACCTTAGCCGAACAATACCCGATTACTTTTACCGGGTGTGAGCAACAGCTGACTACGTCGCTAGTCATCAGCAACTGACAACGACCTAACAGCCCGGTTTCATTTAAACTTAATAAAATAAATACATCGTACGTAGTTATTGTGTGACAGTTCACTGCTGCATGCGTGTAACGTAAAACATTGCCTCTTAAAAATTATATTTACCATAATTAGTGTACTAAATGCCCACTGAATTATTAATCTTACAATGTCCCGCAGCATTGTTTCAAATTTATAATTTATATTTTTCCATAATTTTTATATAATGACAGTATTTTATAATTAACACATGTCTAAACATTATATAAAATTAGTGTCTCAATATGTTGTTCTAAGTCTTAGAAGAGTGAGGTATATTGACATTCCTAATAAATTTCTAATACATAAACAAAATTTACTTACATTTTATATTATTTAATGGTTTTACGTTTTTCCTTTACCTAATAACTGGCTACAAGTTATTTAAATTTTTGGCTTTCTACAAGGAAAAATAATAGCGAAATTACAATATTTTATTAATAATAAGTACTATAAATTTTTAAGAGAATGTCAGTAGTTAGAAAGCGTAGAGTGTGACACATAAACAATTGTATATTTGTTCTTAGAACCCTTACTTATACTTAATTTACATTCCAGCAGATACACTATACTGTTATAGTGCTGTATGTAAACATTACGAAGAATTGTAAAATAAAATTTATCAAACATAATTTAAACTTACAAATGCAGTCAACCAGGCATTTTGGTTTTAATAATAACGTCATTAAATATAATTCAGAAATACTTTTTTTTGTTAAACTAGTGCATAGAGAAAAATAATCAGAATACTTTATAGGATTCAAATAAATACTAAAAATTTCTCTTAAGTAAAGCAAAATATTATATTGATATTGCATATGACATTAAATTCATGAATATGATTATATCTTGACTCACTGAATCAGTCCTGTGTCCCTTACATTGGGTAAAAACTGAATAGGAAAAACTTCCAGTGTTATTCTTTGTCATCGCCATAGAATATAAACATTTCGAGAATATTTTACAATTTATTGTCGTTATGTTAAAGTACCGAAACGTATTTAAAAACATATTTTTATTTACGTCGCTTGAAGGTTTAGGTATACCTGTACCAGCGGAAGTTTCGTTCATGTCAGCCAAAGTGTTGAAAATGATTTCATGGTTAACAGTGATCAGTCACTGCCCAAACATTTTATTGATAACTTATTTGATTACATTTCAGTGGAACTTGGTCAGAGACCCTACTGTTACTGCAGTCGTCTTCTTAATATATCTATACACTTTTCTTTTAACGATATACATCCTTTTTTCAAGGTATAAATTTGACGAGTTTCTAAAGAGACTCGACTCCGCGACTCTTCTGCTTTATTACAATCCTCTTTGTAAGAAAAAAGAATTTTCAGACACATTAGAAAAGTTAAAAACTAGAGCGAATAAATTTAGTCTTTATTATGCAATGTTTGGATTCTCTATGGGTGTAATTAGCACCGTTTCAAAGTAGGCCTACCTAGAGTACTGATTTAGATACAGCGAAGAAATCGATCTGCCATTTCAATATCCTTTTCGGCCGACCATTTCCCCGTTTTACGATGTACTTCTCTTTTACCAAACTCTTAGTGGAATGACGTATTACGTAAAAAGAGTGGCCACGGAACTTTTCTTCGCCGTGATTTTCATCTACTTGCATTTGTGTCACAAACATCTTTGCGGTGTTTTAAAAATTTATTAGCAAACGTGTTAAATTAGACACGTTAAACATTTAAACGAATTTAAACATAGCACTTGGCAACGTGCAACGACTTCAACGATGGATAAGACTTCATCAACAGTACCAAAGGTAAATGTGTGCTTACATGTACCCGTATTTATTAAATTTGAGGATCCCGTATACTATAGTTGTGCACGTTACTAGAGTACAGTTCTTGTTGTTATCAATCATAATCATGTAAGTCTAATTATTATACAAGGTGTTACCAAGTAAATTATATTTAACTTGTACGTCCAAGAAGCGATCGATAGAGTTAGAGAAGACACCCGGGTAAGGAACGATGATTTATGAAGAGGGTAAATTTTTGAATTACGCGTACAAGGAAATAAAAGTAAATGGTGTTGCCATTTGGAACCAGTGCCACAAAACAAAACTGTGCAAAGCGGCGCTGAATAACAAACTTCAGCGAGAAATAACAACTATTCTGAAAACTCATAAACTCGAAGTTGTTATAGAAATACGTATACAATTTAGATAACACGTTTGCTAATTTGTTAGGTTTACCGTGTCGTTTTGTAGTTTTGTTTTTTGTAGAGTTTTATTCTTATACAAAAAAAGCAAATTAAAAAAACCGGGTATACCAGGCGTTGTACACCTTCACTGTAGAAATTTCCCGCCTATTGTTAACAGCTTGTTTGGAACTGCTGGTCATCAAGAAAGAACTTCAGCTGCTGGAAGAGGTGATATTCATTTGGTGCAAAGTCTAGGCTACTGCGGATAACGTAATTGTTTCCAGATGAGGTTTGTATCCTCCAAAGTACTGGAGAAGATGAGTAATACCCTATGGTCTCATTCCTTGATGAAGGGAAATATCCAGCCGCATCTTCAAGTGGTGGGGGATGGGCAACGCCTACAAGTGGCTAACGCGGATCTGGAGACGAGTGGTAGCCAGTATAAGCTGTCCCTCCTCTACTTGTCATTGTCAAGTAGAGGTTAGGACATCTTCTTTTGCCCTTGGAATGAGAAATTCCCCCTAAAGACAGATGACCTTCCATTGGTCAACGACGTAGGATGTAGGAGCAATGAGAAGCCACCACATTAAAGATCCTTATGGATATCGCAATAAAGAAAACTGGTCTCTTTAGTCCGGTAAGACAGCCAGTTTATGATAGAACGCCCAGACAGAAAATCAGGCTGGAGGTGAAGCCTGAAGGTGGCAGCCCCACCATACGTCTTACCCTGCGATTTGATAGCAACATATCCAGGGTAAACCATATTCACTACTAAATTGTCTCAAATAAGGACTAGCCAGATCTTTGAAACTATAAGCCGAGGGGACGGGGAGGTATGGGACGCCCGGGGAAGCGCTGGAGTAACCAGCTCTAATCTTTGCCTGTTTGAGATCGTAACAAACCATCCTTGATTTAATCCTTGAAGATGATGAAGTTTGTAAGGAGATGTTGCGTTGCAGTACCATTGTGTGGCGCCGATCATGAATCACACAGTGCCCCGGGTAAGCATCGCACCTCGCTTATTCTGGGCCGCATGAAGACATTTCGTAAGCGCGTTGCAATTCGAATTGATTGTGGAGCCTTGAGGCAAGAAATCCATAAGCGAAACCCCATTTCTGTCCCAAAAGTATATGTGCGTGATTTCCAAGAGGAAAAAATTGAGTTGAAATTTTTCTTTGTTGGCGGTGAAGTATGCCTGCGCTACTGATTCTTATTTTGATTCGAGATGCGGCTGACACCCATGTCTTGCCCCTGGCGAATACGGCACAGGAAATCATACTTTTCCTATCTGAGTCGTGTCAGAAAATCCAATGCACTGTCCCAGTGTTTCATTTTGTGTTGTTCCGTAAGCAAATTTGGAACCCTGCGTGCACAGAATTTTCGGTAGTTTAAGTTTTCGGACACAATTTCACGAAGTGAACGAAGAATTTCTGGAAAATTCAGGTGGAACATTGTATCTATCCTAGTTTCCAAGGCTACTGTTGAAATTGTGAGTTGTTGATTGAGACCATCGTATAGGGCAACCAACCCCATGCCGGCTGAATTTGTTTTCGATATTCTCTGGTCTAGATACGTCGTGTTCTCGAAAAGGGTGTGGCTCTTCACCACGCACGACGCTCTTGAGTAGGTAGAGGCTCTGGTCGAAACGGCTCTACATTCAGTATATCCTACTTCTGGATGTGAAACCATCCTAAGGTCCCGAAACTTGGGTCATAAAGAAAAAATTTGAACAGAAGATACAAACAACAGAAAGGAAATATCAATCAAATATATTGGAACTTACCGTCTGCGGCTTTCGAGAAACAGCGTCTTTATACTTCGAGTGCGCGGTCGGTTTTCATACGATGTACATCGGTAACCTTCGTACTCGTTGTAAATATTATAATATGTTATATTAAGTTGTTTTATATTAGATTTTAATATTTTAAGTGTTTGACAAGTGTATCATATTTAAACGATACACAATTACTTTTTAAATTCTGATGATGGGACAAGGGTCCCGAAACATGTAAATTTATAAAGACGCTGTTTCTCGAAAGCCGCAGACGGTAAGTTCCAATATATTTGATTGAACAACACGTGGCTTGGTACTAAACATTTGGGATTTATTCCTTTTAAACAGAAAGGAAATAACTGAGATCAGTTAAAAGGTGTATTATAGACCAAACCATATAAGAAATAAAGAGGTAAGAAGTGATTTAGATATTTTGCAGTTAACGAAAGGATTAAAGAATATAGAAGAAAATGGATTCAACACATCAATAGAATGGAAGAAAGTAGAATATTGAAAATGGCGAAAGATTACAACCCTAGAAGCAGAAGAAAAGTTGGTAGACCTAAGAAAAGGTGGACTGTGGAATAGGAACAGGCCGCTAAACCCTAAAACCGTTAAGATGATGATGGTGATGATGCAGGTAGAACGACGTCATAGTGAATAGTATATTCTCTGTAATCTTCTCTTCAGCGGCCGTCATCATATCGTCATTCATTAAAGACAGTCGCCCGCTCCGTTCATCGTCGTAAACATTTTCCTGTTCTTCATGAAAAAGTAGTATCATCTCCGTACCATTGCTTCGTATTCATAAACATGGCAGGTTTGATCTTCAATTTCAGCTTGGATTAATACCCTTTGTATTCAAGAAACCAGTCACACACCTACATCCACACGCGGTGGGCGCCTCGATTTTCTTCGACACTATAAACACGTTCAACAAAGGTTACTCAGTCCGCTGTTGTTTACAAATGGCGTTACTGTCTTGTCAACAATCAACAAATTTTCCGCGTATGCGCAACAGCATGACGGCATCGATTCCGCGGCGGTATTTATAAACGAAACTTTCTGGACATCTCTCGTAGATTTGTTAACTTTTTTGTTCCACTTCTATTGAAAGAAGTAATTCTGGAGATTTGATGATACTTTCACAGGGTCGTCATGAATAGTCAGAACAAACGTATTTCCTGCAAATGCGTATACCTGTTGTAGTACAATCAATTGTTGGGAAATCAGACGTGAATATTAAATATAATACGGGCACCAGAATATCCTATCTTGACAGACTTTAGGTGGAATTTTTTTTATGTGAAAGATATAATTAACTCTAAAATAAGTTAAAAGTGCTCATTGGTAATCACATTACACAGTGATCACAAAATATATTACATGTTACTTAAAAAAACAACTGTCACTAAGACAAGCCATTCTATTTTAATAAGCTTTGATTCGTATTTGTCCAATCACACAATTTCTCGTCTCCACTTTTAGGTGATCTAAGCTATAATGTCGTTCTACATAACGTTGACACAGATAAAACGCAAAGGCAAAACTCCTGAGAAATGCTAAATTTACCTAAAGCTAAAGATGCAAAAGGTAAGACGACCTCATGCCCTCCATCTTTCTTATTAATTTATAATACCTCTCGATTCCCATCTTCTATACACGTAATCTACATTAACACATATACAGTTCCTATATTCAGTGGTTCCCAACCGGTGGTACGCGTACCGCTAGTGGTACGCGGAGGGATCCAAGGTGGTACGCAAGAAGACAAAAAAAGTTTACTTAAAAAATTAATAAATAAAAATTTATGTTCAAAACAACAATAAATTTTCTTCGAACATCATTTAAAATCATTACCCTTATAAAATCAACCTAAACACTTAGCGGTAATATTTCATTCGAATCTAATAGGATGTCTATCGAGTGTGATTTAATGTTGAAAA